>BGPR01006425.1:58649-80602 GCA_013235015.1 Araneus ventricosus
TTACGCAGTCGTGGTACAAAAAATGGGTCAGTTGTACAGCAGACAGACGTGGACGAATATACATATAATTTTTCCTTATTCTTTTGAATCGGAAAAAAAATTCTAAATTCTTAGTTTGTGAAAGAATGTAAAGTCTGTTATAAAACATATTTAAAAAAAACATATTATAAAATATATATATATCACCAAATAACCTGGCTGGTAAAGAAGTATATGACATGTTGGGCGAGTTGCGTTTCTTGTCGAAACATCAGGGTGAACAGGAAGGTATAATAAACCACTTCCAGTATAATTCTGGGTAAATGGAATTCATCCAGTCGTTAATGTCCTGTTTAGAAATGCTAATGAGCTTTAGATATCACTTTTCCCACACTCTTATACCTCAAAAATTAAATGGAAATTGATTATTTTCCGTTCGCAGCTTCTAATATTTATCAGAAACAATTTAACATTTTGAGTGTGTCTACAGAATGCTTGTAGTAATTGACCGGTTATATTTAAATTCGGCAATATCGAAATTTCATATTGCATTTGAATCCATCATATGAATTTAATACACGAAACAACAGTTTTTGTTTTATATCAGCAAACAATCAAATATCTCATCATTTTCAACGAAACGTAATTATATTAACTCATTGTAAAACCGATTCAATCTTGTTCTGAAAAGAGAAAAACTATGTTTTGGGAGAAGAAAAACCTCGCCAATTTGCGTAGTTCACAGTTAGCATAACTCTCACAATTAAATAATAGTTAAATATTTTAGATGGATTTTTACCTATATTTAGTATGTTTCCTATAGTTTACATCCTATATAAAGCAATATACAGTTATCACTTACTGACAGCTCATCCGCGTAAAGCTGCTTACAATTCTATTATTGTCTTCTTCTTTGTAATCGTCAAAAACATGAATCCTTCCCTCTAGAAATAAAAAAATTGATTAATTGTAAGTTAGAAATCATGAAACACAAATTATTGCATATCACATGACAAAGAATGTGAAAATAAATACAAAGATAAAAATATAAGTTCTTCTCTGTTAAGATGGGATGTATTCTAGGAAATTACAGTATAAACATAATTTTTAAAATTTAAAAACGAATGATATCAGAAGATAATTTCCTTCTTCAATTCATCATGTACTAACATGATGTTATTTAGTCCCCGGTGTCAAGAAAAATATATGGGCTGAAAATAAAGAACTGTTACATTTTCAAAGATCTAAATACGAATTCAGGGAAGTTTTAATTATGAAAGAGTTAAAAATACAAAAATAATAACAAGCATCGATAAGAAGAAAGAATCCGGTGGATGACCTCATCAGATGCCATTCATCCATGCAGATTCAAAACCAGAATAGGTTTTCTGTAGAGGGAAAAGACTTAAAGGTCTGAATTTAATAGGAATTTCCTCTAAGGCCTGAACCTATCCCGGAATATATTGGAAAGAAAAGCATTTATCCGCAAAGAAGAAATTGAAAAGTCTTTTAAATAAAGTATGAAAAGAAGGGCTTACCTCTTACTAAAGCTGTGGAGTGGAAGAAAAAAGAACGCCGTTACAAAAGTCAACTTAGTAAATAGGCGTGTGCACCTATCTACACTATCTAAAAACTTGATAATTCTTTTGTAGATTTTTCATAAAACATTTTTTGAGGTCTTTATTTTGTTTTTTAGTATTTAAAAAAAATTTAATTGTTTTCATGCATCTTTATAATTTTTATCTTCATTTTTTTATTTTTATTTTAATTTTTTTATTTTTATTTTCATTTTTTTATTTTTATTTTCATTTCTTTATGTTCATTTTTTTATTTTTATTTTCATTTTTTTCATTTTTTTATTTTATTAATTTTATAAATTTAGAGAAGTTTGCAGGTGAGCCTTTAAAAAATATTAGAATGTGTGGTACGAGTATTAGAGCCACTTCCAGTGGAATGAAGAAATTGAGAAATAAAAAATTAATTAAACCCTGAGAGATTAAAAAATACCTTAATTCTTAATTATAAAGTAATGTACTGGGTAGCCGTTTAGTTTAAAATTAATATTTAAGTTATCAATGGCCTTAACACTAGCAGAATGGTTGTTGCAGATATTTTTGATTCTTTTGATTTGAGATTATTTGTGAATTCCACTTCAAAGAGATTATGGTCAAGGATAACTATTCAAACATCACATATCAACTTATTAATTGCAGTAAAAATGAACCAGACAAAAGAAATTTAGCCTTAACCAAAAAAATTAAAATCAAGACAAATAATTTAACATATCCTTACCTTTTCCCTACAATTAAATTTCATAAAATTCCTTTAAAATTCAGCTTTGTTACATGTGGCTGGCAGTCACAATTTTTATTTTGGAAAATTCTTCTTCAATATTCTTAAAATCATTCCCAAATAATTGAAAAAAAACTTTATAATTAGTAGTAACATTGAAATTCTGAACTTTCTTAAAGATAATAAAATTCATAGCATTAACAAGTTTGACTTTTAGAATCTTTACACCAGTCCCCCACATGCAAAATTAATTGAAGCTTGCTTTAATTTATATGACTTATACCTTGACTCTAATTTCATAGATGAAAATAGATGGCTAGAAATTTTCAATATTAACATCTGTGAAAATTATCTCTTCAATGGAATCAGCTACTACAGACAATCATGTGTTCTCCCAATGGGTACTAGTTTCTCCAGTGCGCTGGTGAATGTTTTTCTTCATACGTTCGAGAGAGAGAATTCCTAAAAAATTATCTCATTTCTGCTTATAGTTATATCGATGACCTGATTGTATTTGACTTTGACTACCCTGACTGTTTAATTGACTGCTATCCGAAAGAACTTAAACTGAATAAAACCAATGGTAATAACAATAATTGTAATTATTTAGATCTAGTAATTAAAATTTCAGATTCAGGAAGTTCGGTTGGTATCGATGACAAGAGAAATGACTTTAATTTTAGGTCTATTTCTCTTTGTTATTATCATACCAATCTCAACCTAAAAGTCATAAAAAATACCATCCACTCTCAAATCAAAAGAATCAAAAATATCCACAACAACCATTCTGCTAGCGCTAAGGCCATTGATAATTTAAATATGAATTTAAAGCTAAACGGCTGCCAAGTTCATTACTTTAAAATTACGAATTAAAGTATTTTTTAATCTCTCAGGGCTTAACTAATTTTTTATTTCTCAATTTCTCCATTCCACTGGAAGTGGCTCTAATTCTCATACCACACCATCTAACATTTTTAAAGGCTCACCTGCAATCCTCTCTGAATTTATAAAAATAATAAAATTAAAAAATTAAAAAAAGGAAATAAAAATCATAAAAATGCATGAAACCAATTTGAAAAAATTTTTAAATACTAAAAAACAAAATTAAAAACCTCAAATTTTTTTATGAAAAATCTACAAAAGAATTATCAAGTTTTTAGATAGTGTATCCCTCATTAGATGTAGATAGGTGCGCACACCTATTTACTAAGTTGACTTTCATAACGGCGTTTTGTCTTCCACTCTACAGCTTTAGTAAGAGGTAAGATTTTAAGCCCTTCTTTTCATACTTTGTTTAAAAGACTGTTTTTAATTTCTTCTTTGTGGATAAATATTTTTCTTTCCACTACATTCCGGGCTAAGGTTCAGGCCTTAGAGGAAATTCCTATTAAATTCAGACCTTTAAGACTTTTCCCTCTACAGAAAACCTGTTCTGGTTTCGAATCTGCATGGATGAATGCCATCTGATGAGGTCATCCACCGGATTCTTTCTTCTTATCGACGCTTGTTATTATTTTTGTATTTTTAACTCTTTCACAATTAAAACTTCTCTTACTTCTTATTTATATCTTTGCACTTCGCAATTTTTCCTGGCTGATGCAGCACTTGCACATACCAATTAAATTACTTCTATTATTTTTTGTCTTCTTAGATAGTTAATCGTTACATTTTTAAGGTAGAGACGCATTGGAATTATCACCAAATATGAACACTTAAGGTTCTGTTATTTAAAGTGGCATTTTCCCGTACAAAATACTGATAAAAAGGGTGTAAATATAGTCGAGAGATTTGTTAGAAAAATGGTATCAGAAGCCTGAAAATGAAATTTATACACTTGAAATTCTCCTTTTCAGTTATATTCAAAAACAGTTATCAAATAAAGTTTGATCCCATTAAGGAAAGGGTTATTCTTGACTTTTTGACTCCGGTTGTTGAATGATAACTTTAAGAAACGAATTTCATTTCGATGGTCATTAACAAAGATTTTTAGAAATGCTGGATTATTAAAATTATCAGATAGATGTGCACAACTTGGTAATCAGCTTCATGATAAACGAAAAGCTTCAACATCTTTCGGGTCAGCTTTAATTTTTTCTGAGAGAGAGTCATTGAGCTCCTACTTGTAATACCCCTCCCCCCATGATCTAGGCACTCACATAACACATCATATTCTTTAATATTTTTAGCATTATTATTACAATAATTTTATGTTATTTTAACGATATTGTAACAGTAATTGTACAATA
Source organism: Araneus ventricosus (assembly GCA_013235015.1). Taxonomy (NCBI): domain Eukaryota; kingdom Metazoa; phylum Arthropoda; class Arachnida; order Araneae; family Araneidae; genus Araneus; species Araneus ventricosus. Next base: position 63,167 of record BGPR01006425.1, read on the forward strand.
TCGCGAATTTTAACACTATTGTACGTATTAAGCAATATATTTCTGCCTCTAGAACTTACAAATTTGTTATTTGAAGAATGAAATATTGCAGCTCAACTATTCGTAAAAGTTATGATATTTTTTTCACGAAACCAATGAGCTCTGAAGACAGTGATATAATTTACATTTATCTTTTCAAACAGATCATTCTTGATTATTGAAATGTTTGATTAACGTTTCTTGAAAGTTCACACGGTTTCGTCTGATGGCGGATTTCGTAAATTTTAATAGCGGCAGTTAAGAGAACTTTGTACGATAACAATTCTTCAAACTTCCATATAATTCCAACGCATGTCGTTTGACCCAAGTCGCTGAGTCCATATAAATGGCATGAAGTAAATTCTCGAATCCACCATTCTTTGGCAGACACTTGGTCACCAGGCCATCGTGATTCGAACTGATAGAACTGAGAGGCAGGTAATGGATTAAAGTAACTTTACGATAGGTTAACTTCAATGAATTAAACCATATTTTGGATGACGAAATTTCTTTGGAAGTTAAATGAGAATTCGTTGTAGCGTAAAATATTGAAATAAAGTTATGTTCAATAGCGAGGAGCATGCAAAGCTGCATCTTATTACTATTAAAATAACGTTGCGTTCGATAGCGAGGAGCACGCAGAGCTGCATCTTATTTCTATTAAAATAACGTTGCGTTCGATAGCGAGGAGCACGCAGAGCTGCATCTTATTTCTATTAAAATAACGTTGCGTTCGATAGCGAGGAGCACGCAGAGCTGCATCTTATTTCTATTAAAATAACGTTGCGTTCGATAGCGAGGAGCACGCAGAGCTGCATCTTATTTCTATTAAAATAACGTTGCGTTCGATAGCGAGGAGCACGCAGAGCTGCATCTTATTTCTATTAAAATAACGTTGCGTTCGATAGCGAGGAGCATGCAGAGCTGTATCTTATTTTAAGCCCGAGAAATCTAGCTGTAAAGAGAACAAAATCTTACGCTATAAAAGTTGAACCTAATATTTATCTTTAATATGCTCTCCTCAAGAAAAAATAAAATGCTCAAATGCAAAAGATTTTCGAGAGAAGCAAAACTTTCACGATCAAATTGCATGTTATATCCAAAGAAGTATTCTTTTCTCTCTTTCCCGGTTAAACTAACAGTTGGTTTCGAACTTCTCCAGAGCTTGATGTATGATCCATCAAGTACTCAAGATGGATGAATCAATGTGAGAGTTGCAGACTATATTTTTTCCGCTCTCACACTTAGAGGATTAAATTGAGCAATTGTCGTCATTGCGCAATGAAGTTTTTGTTAATTACATTTTTAAGCGGATATGCTTGGTTTTGGAGACTGAAGGAAGAAGGAAATTCCATTTATGTCAGGAGCAGTGGTCGTTCAGAAAAAGTACGAATTTCGTTCTTCAGTTTTAGAATAAGAGGCAATTAATTAGTTACGTTCTTGATATTCTGGGCACGTTTTATTAATTATTGAACCTATTTAAATGAAAATTTTATCTATTTGAAGGATGATTTTAGATGATGATTGTTATAGACGGTATCATGCGATTTTGAATTATTTCCGATTAATAAGTCTTAATTCACGTTCTAAAAGCTCTTAAAATATAAGTTTTTCTCATTTTTCTATTTTTTGCTCATTTTTTGCTTCTCATTTTATTATTTGGAATTAATATTAATTTGAAATATTTTTCACGCAACTTCGAACATTATGTTAGTTTCAAAGTCCACGACATTAAATACACGGCACAAAAATGTTTTGCAATAAAATCGTGACTTATCTGTGAATATTTTAAAGCGTATGAGACAAAATCGAGAACATCGAGAAATAGTCATAACATAACAAAAATATTTACGAATTCTACCGAATTTGAATGCAGTGTATTGATGAAATCCTTCTGAATAAAAATAGCATACAATTAATATGAAACACCAATACAAGGCACAGATACGAATTGATAAGACTTGAAACACTGCGTTGATTTCTGCGTTATCATAAAATATTAACAATTGAATCGTTTTCTTTCTTAAAATTTCAATTACGTTTAGGTGCAAAATGAGCTTTTATTATTCTTTTACAAGAAAAAGGTTTTTTATTACTTTCTTAGTAAATAGTCAGTGTAATTAAAGTGTTACTGATTTAGTGCAAAAAATTTGCAAATATACTTTACTGATTCATTAATTCCTTCAGTTTATATTATAATATTAACATATTATAATATTTGTAATCGAAAATACTGCTTAATTATCATAATCACTTTAAGGGATCAAGATATAGACATTGTTGTAAATCTTCAAACTATTACTTTAGCAAATTAATAATTCTGGATTAGTTTTTGCGAAGAACTCTCTAGGAACATATTTATTAAATAGAAAGCCTAAATTTATTAATATATTTTATATGTTCTTTATTTCAATATATGCAAAATGCAATATGCATGTAAAGTCTATGATGTCTCTATTTTTCTTGTTAAGGGTCTAATTTTTCATTTGTGCTTTCACCATAACTTTTGCTATCTTTTTAGATAATGTAGTGGTAATATGTTAACCTGCCTTATACTGAAGTCAGTGTTAAAAGTTATTTCACAATTTTGACCTTAAATTATGATGTGTATATTATAATTTGAAAGAGTGTTAGAAGTGCGTTCCTTTATAGCACGCACAGAAAAATTCCAGATATAGGAATAACAAATCTAACGAAAACAGATTTTGAAACGATAATTTTATTATTGAGCGAAAAAAATGGAGTCTTGTTTTTGTTTTAAATAATTTATAATTTATAATTCATTATTATATAAGCATCATACAGACTTGAAATATCATTTTCCCAAATTCAATAACAGATGGTGCCACTCCTGAATAATCAAAATTTAGTGAAACTAATTGATTAACAAGTCATCAAGTTTTCAAAATATTAAAATGGTGTATTGTTAGGAAGAACCCACAAATGTACAACATTTTAAATCTCAAGCACATTAAAAAGTGTGATGAATTCATTATAAACCCCAACATTACAAACATGAAAAATGCTAGTTAAATAAATGTGCATAAAAACAGTTACATTTTTTTGAAATATTTTATGCTTATTAAGCGATGTTCTTTTGAATGGATATATCAAGAGCGATTTTAAAATTTATATTTCAATCTCTTGAAAGTTTTTATATATACATGAACTATCAAATTATAGAATCTCTAAAATTAAGTAGGAAATTTTTGAGTATTTTAGAGATGGGAAATGCAGTGAAATTTGACATTTTGATTGGAAATACAGCTTCTTAAAATAAATATTTAATTGAATTTAATGAATTATCCAAAAGCTATTTACAAGCTTCTGATGTATAAAGACAATTAAAGAAAACTTTAGATCATTCATAAAAATAAACTTTGTTCAACGAAAAAGTAAAACAATATTACAAAAACAAGGGATTCACGTTTACGAGACAGATAGGGCGTTTATATTATAAACGACTTGAAGTTTTATCTGCTGTCAAATGAGCTTCGATGTTTTGAAAGTATGCATTCTGGCATTATTTTGATTTATGCTGAACAATGCCAAGGACAACAATAAGCTGGAATCATTTTTGTAGATTTGAGTAAGACTCGTAAGGCAATTTTTCAAATAGTTAAGTTTATTATCGTTTGTCAAACTTCGATCGACCTTTCCGTAGCTATCATACGTCAAACACTACTGCAGATATAGAATAAAGACGGAAGTGGCGTCGGAGAATTGAATTCACAACCGTCAAATTCTGACAATATGTAGGGCATTAGTCTGACATTTCCCGAGTTATATCTGCCAGACTCTGTTGTAAACTATATTGCGATGAACTACAAGGACATTAAAAGTTGTGATAGTTCAGAATATATCATAGAAGTGTACTAGTTTATTAAATCAACTTTTGAACTGTCAATTTTAGCATCATTTAAACTTAGTTTGATTTTTCTAACATCCGAATAATCTATATCATATTTATCCTGTGGAATTTATTATAATTTTAAATATCGCTCTAATATTGATAACAGGCACTATGTTGCTAATCAGTTAATTAATATAGCTATTCTTTGCTTTGTTTCTACAAAAATATCAACCTTTTAAAACGTCAGATATTTCAACATATATTCTGCATGTGCATTTCCAAGTTTGAATACACGCGTGATGTTGTTCAGACTTTTATTTTACACTACGACACACCCCTGACTCCAGAGATAAAAAAAATCTCCGGTTTGCAGTTTGGATGAGTGTGCGTAGAAACTTTTTATAACTAATTATATGGATTAAAGTTGCAGGATAAAATTTCAGCTATAAATATTTCGTCGCATCAGCACAATTATGAGCGCACTACAATGAAATGGATAATATTTTTATTGTTGCAAATACAATTCGAGAATTCCGTTGTAAAATTCCGCCACTCTCTGTACACTGTATAAAAATTATTTATGTAACATTAGAAATCATTCTGTAATATCTTGTTGAAATATCTATTTTAGCCAATGAGTCTATCGGAGATTCTTTCTAATTACGCAACTACTTCCATTTTAAATATGTATTTCTTGCGATATAATAGAGAAGATTAGCTTAAAACTGTAGTGCTATCTAAATAATCGTGAAAAACATGTAATGATGTGGTTTTCATTTTATTTCATCGCGAATTATATACAAATACTTTACGTCTAAATAATTTTAAATAATCAGGGCCAACCTGTGAATGGATTTCCTTCGTATTCTTTGACAAGTAGGATAAATCTCTTTGTGTATTTAACTCTTTAATTCCGTAGCGACTTTCTTCTTCTAGCCCTTATGTAGCCGGGCCTGTTTGGAATATACAACATAAATTGGACTCTCCCAACCTAGGTGGTCATTTACCCCACCCCCTGCTATAACTTTCCCTTAAGGCCCACGGAAATGGACTGTGATTGGCAAAAATAATTGAACCCCTTATCGCGCTTATATCCTAAGCGATCTCAGAACCTCACATTCAGACCGGCCTTCATCGCTGTTAAAGGGAAATTTTTAGTCCTCCCGGGACCGCCTCTCTCGGTGTGAGAGGGTTAAGAAATGTTATTTACTTCGCTAATTTCTTATATGTTTGTAGTTTTTTCAAGTTAACTTACAAGTTAATGTGTGAAAGGTGTATTGCACTTATAAGAAGTTGGTAGCTCTTACTTCCAAGATTCGCCATTATACGAGTATAGATTAGTCAGAGCCCACGATCACTTTACATTTGGAAGACATGATTATCGTAACTCTAAAAACTTTCCTCGTCTGAATATATTTGCTCTGTGTACCGATATAAGTATTCTGTATATTGTATAGCATTGCATATATAAATATACTGCATGTTTATGTGCTCTTTCATTTTTTGAGAATACGTGTTGAATAGGGAAAACATAGCGCCAACTTTACCTGAAGAAATCGAAAAAAAAAACATTTTGCACCAACGCAGTTTTCTGCAATTTCAGAATTTATAATAATATATTTCAGAGAGTATTATGAATATCTGAAGCATTTTATCACATTTAGAGTCCCAAAGGAATTTAATATTTCACCAAAAATAGATGACAGGCAAGGTAAGAGATTTCCAGCTTTGAATATGCATAAAATAGCAATTTTTGCATCGTCATATTGAATTAGTCTATCATTGTTCATAAACGAAAGAAGATATCTATTAGAATAAACACTTTTTCCTGCTCAGATGGAAATGCACATATGGTGTTTTTCCAAAACACCTACGAACTTCAAAACTCTCAACTTCAGGGTAAAATTAAAATTTATGAAATATTTTGTTTCAAAAAAAAATTTGACATTTAGAATATCAGTCTTTGTTGCATGTTGGATGAAATGCAAGAATGGAATATGAAGAATAAATTTAAATTCTGAATGAACCATGCAGAACAGCTTTCATTACCATAAATAGATCATTATATAGCCTAAGGGATACATTGTTCTGCATGGGAGAAGTTTGTATCAAACATGGGAGGCACCTTTCAACTTATTAAATTCAGAAATATGAAAACAAATCATAGTTTGTGCATATGTGTTTTCTCTGAGATAGATTTATGTGGGTGAATTTCAATCACACAAATTTTTCATTCTACGATCTTGCACAGGCATTCTTCAGAAATGAAATCTGTAGCATCAATTTGTGTTCCTAATATATAAAATATTAATAATATAAAATATTCCTAATATATAGGATGGTCATAAATAATTGGCCCATTTCAAAATTTAATAAAAAATATAATAATGTTACAACTACGCTTTTTTTTAATGAGAGCGCATTTTAAAAAGTTTTTTTTTCAGATAGGTTATCATTACAGTGGTCATTGTCATTATAGTGGTCTAGAATAGTCGTAATATAATAATCTAGTCGTAAATTGTAGGACATCTCGCATTTTTGAGTGCCATTACGTCGAAATTATTAAAGCCAGAAGAAAATAAAAGCATTTATTTCGAGGGAATTGTAAGCTCTGTAATTTTTTAAATCAATTGTGTTAGAAATCTAAATAGTTTTAGAGATATTCAAGAAACACTAAAAAAGGAATTCAGAAAACACGCATCGGCTTCTGCAGATCGAAAGCCATTGGGAACGGAAATCTCTCGCTTGAGCAAATTTAGAACGTCGTAATTGAACGTCACCTATCTGAAAAAACTTTTTCATTTTCTCTCTCATTTAGAAAAAGCGTAGTTGTAACATTATTGGATTTTTTTATTAATTTTTGAAATGGGTAAAATAATTTATGGTCAAGCTGTACTTTGAGACACTCGACGGAAAAAATATATAATTTATTTTTTCCAAAATAAACATTTCTTTTTTCAAATTTAGGTTCTATCTGGTGATATTCAAAATCAGTAATCATAGTGAAATTACAAATAGGTAAAAGAGTAAAGAAAAATTTTAGTTTGTGCTGTTAATAATCACGAACGCTTCAAATTTTATTGAAGAAAATGATGTAAACATCTCGAATGTAATAGAGAATTCGCATAATTATAAATATAGCGAATCATAAGAAAATTCTACAGATAGAAATATCATAATTATTGACGTATAAATCATTTGCGTATTTTGTAATTTTGCACAACATAGATATCGAAGTCTTTGCAAATTTTGGACATCGTTTCTTTGGTTTTTAGTTATTTTTTTATTTAGTACGACTAAAATCTTCATATGCGAGTTTTGCTAAGAGACACAAATAAAATAAATTTGTTATACAGTAAAAAAATAATATAAACAAATGGCCAGATTTCTTTCGGCTGCAAATAAACAACTGTTTAACACGCGTACTAGAAGATAATGATCCTTTCCATAGCAACTAACAGCATTTTATGTTAACCAGGGAGGACGTTCGGGGGTCATTTTATGACTCCAAGCCCTCAGCAAACTCCGATTCCTAGAAAACTAGCCACCTGTTCATTTCTTTCTTATTAGTATCTGAGTTAGTCACCCCTCTCTGCCTATTCAGAGTATTTGGAAAGTATTTTAGGAATTTTTCGTTCCCTGGTTTGGTGGTTCCCTGGTACTGGGTTTATGGAATGACCCCTCGCGTCCTTCCGTTTGTTCCACAGACCAGTTATTTCACGCGGCTCATGCGGTCAGCTAGTTGTTTTCCTTACCAAACTGAAGTATTTATTTGCTTCTCACAATGTCGACTCTATATGAAAAAGAAATTTAGCGTTTACGTAAACTTCTTGCTGAAGTTGAAACTGATAAAGATCCAGAACAGTGAAGACAATAAACCTGAAGATGTTTTGTAGCGAATTTTTCATGAAAGTTTCAGCGAACATGATACGGAATCGGAAGAGAACGGAGTTTCTGGAAATGAAGAAGTGAAAAACTTGTAATGGTTTCCATTAAAAGATGGCATACAGTAGAAAAAACATAAAACAGTAGACTAAAAACAAAATTTAGACTGAATGTTCCTAAGCGTTGTCATAATATTTTGTCGCGCTTACCTAGAACAAATGGACCAACAAAAGATGTGACAAGCCCTATGAAGAGATGGGAGATATTCATCAACGATAACAGGATACAGTTAAACTGAAGAGTGAACAAATATATTTATTGAGAAATGCGCGCCAAACTTTTCACATAAAAGCGATGCACGAAAAACGGACCCTCTAGAAATTCGTGTTTATTAGTGGATAATAATGGAGTAGATCTAAATCTTTATTAAGCACTGTTTTCTTATAGGGGCGGCGCTAGCGGGGGGTCAAGGGGGGCAATTGCCCCCCTGTCGGTGCCCGCTTGCCCCCCCGTCGCCGAGAAATGAAGACTTTCGTCGGTAAAAATATTTTCTGTTTCGGGAGATATAGAGAGATGGGTATCAAGAAATCTAATATTTTAAATCTCATCTTAAAGTTACTGTATAGTAAACGGACGAGATAAGCTATTTGTGTCCAAATTTGACGACTGATTAACGTTTAAATCAACAGAATGACCGGCATCTGTTTCACTTGTCATCCATTTGGCCTGTAGCGCGCACCGCATTGACAGAATAACCGACAAGGTGACAAATGAATCAGATGTCGCATTTTGTCCACTGTTTTCGGTCGGTCGGCTAAGAGATAAACAAGACGGATGAAAATTTGCATTTTTTGTTATTTCCATTGACTGCTTTGATCACTTGTCGGTAAATTTATTAGGGAAAACTAAAGTATCTATATTAAACAAGAGTGTGGCGATACACAGCGGTCACTCCTCTCAACTACCATTTTTGTTCGGTACGGAATTTTTCGGCCAACAGACATAATGTTAAAATAACCTCTATTAACGGCCACTCAAGCCCATCTGATCTGTCGGGTTGGTCGCCCGTTCAACTTCAAATGCATTCCTTTCGTCTCTTTGACCACAGACTTTTTATTAAGAGAAAATTCAGGAAAGAAAGAACAAAAAATTCATACACTCAAAATCAACACCGGAAATCAGATCGAAATTAATTATTCCTTTCCCATTGTAAAGAGAAAAGTGATTTTCTGTCTCCATCGGGGTTAACATTCAAGAGTTCATTTTTACCTTTCTAGTGCTGATTCTCTGACAAAAAATCTGCTATGGGTTACGACCATCATCGAATGAAACTTTCAGCTGAACGACTTTAGAAAAAATAGATGATATTATTCCCTTTCATCAACAAATACCGACGAAACAATTAGGGATATATTTTTCCAATTAAAAAAATGAAAAGGTGAACTCCGAAAGAGCTTAAAGATCCAAGCAGACACAAAGTCTTTTTTTCAGAAGAATCTATACTTATAAAAGGAAATGTTTGCGTGCGTGCGCGCGATGTCCAGACGAATCGATCGCACTCACAGTCATGAAATTTGGCACACATGTAATCGTAAAGATGACTAATGCACCTCGAAGCCGGAATTTTAAAATTCATTCTAGAAAATTTTTTATTTAATGTTTTGGATCATTTTTGGCACGTTTACGGCTGTAGTATTTTTTCTAATGATCGCTGAAAAACAATCAATGCACCATCGGATAGAGTAAACAATTTTCGTTCTAATGAAGTTTGTTTTGAGTTTCAAACGTAGTTTACTGAATTTTGAGAATTTTTTTAAAAATAGTCAGTTTTGCGATCGAAATTTAATATTTGTTTTTAAATTTCCTGCATCCGACGTTCTAATAACACTATTATTTTCATTTTTTTTCAGCTTATAACTGGAACGGTTCTGTCGTATTTAAAACAAGAACGGTTAAAATATCTTTTCCCGTTATTTTTAATTAATTTTTTCCTGGTCAGTTAAAAGATATTTTTATCTACCAAACTCCCTCCCGCGACACTTTTCCGGAAAGTTGTAGACAATTTCATTGTCTGACGGTGCAGAGCGCAGGTGACGTCATAACCTTCAACTGAATGACTTCGATTATTATTTTCGGCAGTGTCTTAACGTGTTTAAGTCTCGCATATTTTATTTGCTTTATAATAATCATTTTCACGTTGCAATTTTTTAATATTGTTTCGGATTAACGCGCTCTGTATTTTCTACAGTTGAAATGTCAGTATCGCGAAGAAAAATAAGCGGGGAAATCAATAATGTGTATCTTTTGTTTTGTTTTCAGAACTTTTTCATGCCATTGTGGGTTTTTTTTTTTGTTTTCATTTTGTTGAAGTCCTGATTCCACGGGCGCGTACTGCTAGTATATACATAAAGAGGGAGAGAAACTCGCTGTGCTCAGCGCTTCGCGGCTCGTAACTAGTACCTTTTTCAGTTTTAAATACTGCATATAGATTAGTGGAACAGGATATGGGACAACGAAAAATCCACATTTGAGTTTTAATATTTTGCTCAAATTTGACTAAAAGTTTTCAGAACCATAAATGCAATATGATATCGCTCTGAATAATGTTTCCATCCCCTAGAGTAGATATTTTGTTCTTTTTTGAAGAACCGTTTTCATTAAAGTTGTTCAAAAATACTGTTTTAAACTTGCACAATAAACATGAGGCATTCTGAGTGGTTATCTATACTTGCAAAGTGATCAGATGAATTGGCGAAATCGGTCCAGTTATTGAGGCTGGGGACTCAGTCAAGGTTTTTCCCCATAGAGAATGTACCGTGAAGTAGTGTTTTTCCGATTTCTCTAAAAAATGAGGGTCGGTGGGGGATAGGGGGATCTTTGATGACTGACCTAGGAGTCATAAGCTTTCATATGAAAAAAAATGTCAAAATAGGTCCAGTGGTTGGATTGGTCCTTTGGTGTAGAAAATTATTTTAAATATATAGACTACCCGCCTTTAGAGACCAACTGATCGCCTCTAATTTTAATATCCTGTTCCTATGCTTGAAACTTGGAGAAATAAGTTGGCAGTTGTAGAGGCTGAGGTACACTATGAAAGCTTTAGTTTGCGATGTATTTAGAATATGGAGGGCGGTGGGTGATAGGGGACCAGTGATGATATATCTATACGTGAAAAACTTTCATACGCAGTAAAAGTTGTTGAAATCGGTCCAGTGGTTCAGGCTGGGGAACTATCTCATGGTTTCTCCCAAAAGAGAATGTGCAGTAGAGAAGTATTTTTTCGGTTTCTCTCGAAAATGGAAGGTGGTAGATGCAGGCGACCATTGATGACATATCATAAGCTTCCCTATGAAATAAAAATTATCGATATCAGTCCAGTGTTTGGAGCTGGGGAACTGGTCCTCTGATTTTGCCAATAATTTTAAATATGTAGTTATGCATTTATAGGTTTAAAAAAAGTTAATAATTATTTTCACCTGTTTCGGCTATTATTTTATTTAGTTATGAGATTTAGATAACAATCTGTATTTTTTCCCCAATATCAGTGCGGTACACTTCATTTGCTACGAGATTTATGTTTTTAATTCTTCATTTTCTATTATGGCTTGTCGTTCCGTCAGACAATTCTTACTGCACCGACATTATACAAATAGCTAATTATTCCAAATAATTATTATAATTGAATTTGCTAATTAATAGTTAATTACCTTTAATTAAATATTGTGTTTTATTGTATTAGAGAAATTTCGCTTGCCCCCCCGTCGGAGATGTCTTGCCTCCCCGTCGGAAAATTTCTGGCGCCGCCTCTGTTTTCTTAATGTCTATAAGTCAAAAGGGTTATTTTCCCAACTAAAAATATAATGTTTTTAACAGCGCAGGGTTGAATTTCAGTTTGGGGTCATTCTATGGTCCCCGCGCGTCTTAGCGTTAGCTAAGGAGTCGCGCGTTCTTTCGGGTTCAATATTTTCTTTTTTTGTACCAGCAGATGGACGGGAGTTGGGGATAAAAAAATGAAAAACTAAAACTAAAAATAAAGTATACAAGGCAATAATTCTGTGAAGAAATTGAAAATAAAGAATTTTTTTTTATAAAAAACTTGTTCATACCATATACATTACTTTATCTTTCTGTTTAAAATGCATGGTAACGGTAAGTTGCGATATGTTGGCAATGGTTTTCCTCTTAAGAATGATATAGTTTATCACAAGAGAAACAATATTTTGTTTAAATTCTTAGAACATTATTTATCTTATTGATCCGAAGCTACGTCTGGCATTCGATGGAAAAAGCAATAAAACTACACACATTTTTCAGTGGACACAGATGCATAGGAAATAAGGTAATTTTGCAGGACTCTCATGCAATCAATCCGTTCTATATGTGGCATACATTTTATTTTTAGCACTCGTTCCTCAGAGGCAGCAATGTCCCTTTCAGTATCCTCTTTTTGACAATAGAATACATCTACTACATTGTAAATGTAATTTGCACATTCAGCAAATTATTTGGCACTATTTGACAAAGGAGTCCATTTTTTTCATAACATTATTCCTCCGCTCACAACCCTCTTTAGAGTGTGTCCTACCCCATCAACTGCACCCTTATCGTGACTTTGGCAAAGAAATCGCTATTGACATTAAGAGATGAAAAGGTGATATTGCAAAGTTGAAGTTTTGCAAGTTTGCAAGTTTTGCTTGAATCTTTCTTTTAAAATAGGACATTATAAAATAGAATTTCATTAAAAGTGTGAATTGCATGCTTCTTATGCTTCATATAGTCATTGGCTATGACGCAAGTTAACATTTATTTTTCTTCCATGCAATCACATTTAGAGAGCCCAACTACAAAGAATACTACTTGTGAGCCCAATGTGCTTAATGCGATCTCATTTTGTGTAAGAAAAGTAAAGATCTCACTGAAGTCTTTTGTAAAACAGACTTGATTATATTCTGTCTAAGCCGCTTAAAGTAATCAGATTGTGTTGACTTTTTGCAGCCTAATAATATGAATTTCTGCAACTGGTTCTCGAGTTCCTCGGTTACATCGGACAGTGTGCTCTCATTTAAAACTCCAGCTATTTCTTTGTCTCTTCTTCCAAAGATACCACTTAAAGGGTTCTTTTAATGCAACTGCAGGAATCACAAACTAACTGAAAAAGGGAATTATTCTTTTATTTATCACCTACATTTTTCACATAGGCAATTAAGCAATTGTTGCAAATGGCTGTATTCAGCAGTTCCATGTGATCATTTGGGAAACAGCTGTGTGCCTTCAAAAATAAAGGCGCATATTCATGAAGAGCAGATACACACATTATGTGATGTTTAACCCATACATAAGCTAACGTCAAACTGTAACAAAGGTTACATTTTAGTTTTGTCCCCTCTGTTACTTATATGTATATTTAAAAAATGTAAAACTTTTTCAAAATTATTACAAAACATGATTTTACTAACCAATTTTATTCTAAATACCGCTTTTTAAGGTTTGAATATTTTTATATATTGAATGAAATAAACTTTTTTTAAACATTTGTAAGAGAGAGGGCAATATATAATGGGGAAAACTTTATTGTTAGAAAAATAATAAAAAAGTTCTTGTAAGAATACAATCCCTGGACAGTTATACTTAGGAACAAAATAACTGCAGAAATAAAAAAATATATATAAAAACGTGACATAATTAAACATTTACAATAATTTTTGTTCCTTAAAAAAGCAACGCTTTTGATGCAATAAATGGGAATCTTAAATGCCCTTTATTCATCATAAATTTTAAATGTAACCATGCATAACTCCCAAAATTAACCATTCAATTCATAAACTGCAGTAAATTTCCTTCAAAATGATACCAAACACAAGGATATTGCTTAAAATTGACAAACCCCATGCTGGCTTCAGTTGCTATGGAATTCTACAGAAATATTTAGTTATATTATTGTTTACAAACTGTTCAGCTTGAGTTTTATATTCATTGTTTTAAAAAAATATTTCTGAAACAAGGACTTAAGGCAATGCTCTCATAGGATTTATATTTTAAAAAGAAATAAAAAAGAATTTCTTCTACAAAACGTATTATCATTTTCATTCTTCTTAAATTACGGAACCATTATGACTAAATAAGTGCAGAATACCTCGTTTTATGACCCAGTTTCAAAGAAATAAAAACACATTTTTCTCATTTTAGTTTAAGGATATTGAATATAGTATTTGATATGTTAATCAATCTTATTCATAAGACTTATGAATCTGTAATTCATAAACGACTGGCGAAACGTGAGTGTTACAAAGTAACCATTCCGCCCTGGACCGCCTCGCTCAGTGTCAGAGGGTTAAGAGACTAAGAATATCACTTGATTATCGAACTCATCCGGGCGAAACAGTTTGGTGGCAGTCTCGGCTTGTGTGTCAAACTGATTCTATCCAAGATTTGACTTTTATGTAGACTTAGACAAGTTAATATTTTTGCTGGGGTTTAACGTCTTTAGGTTGCGTTGTTGCGAGAGTTCACATAGAGGGGTTCCGATTAAGTCGTCGTCTTTTTAACCCGCGCACTAATTTTAACACAGGAATTGAATCTAACTTAAAAACTTTATTCTATTAACCAACCAGATATTGACATTCTTCCATAATTGCTATCATAAAGATTTTATTTTTTATAAATACAGTGAAACCTCTCTGAGCGGCCACTCCTCCGTTCCGACAAAAATTGGCCGCTCTGAAGGGTTTTCGTCACAATTACAAGATAATTGCTATAATACATAATATAAACAAGTCTGACACATATTTCTTATTTAAAATGAAGTTTGAGACTTATCTAAAGAGATAATAGTACTTTATTTAATAATTTTTTACATTTTTTGAAAAAAGGATACAATTTGTGATTTTTTACCCTTCTCGGAAAAAAACCATTTTTTTAAGTTCGTTTTTCAGTTTAAAAATTAAATCTCTAGCCGATGCGTTTATTAAATGGGATGGGAGAACCCACTCGGCGGCCGTTAAGAGGGGTTGTGTGGCCGTTGCTAGGGGTTATTTTAACATTAGGTCTATGGGCCGAAAAATCCGTGCCACGAAAAATTGGCCGTTAAGAGGGGTGGCCGCTATGTAGAGTTGGCCGTTCGAAGAGGTTTCACTGTAATATATTGTCTTTATATTATCAATAAATTCTATTATCTTATGATTTCTATAAACATTGTTTGTCTTGCTTTATTTAGACCAGGCCTTTCCCATTAGGATTTTAAAAAATGTCGAAGTAATTAAAATTAAATTATAACGGAAACTTTTGCGATAATAATTTTACGACCTATATGCAACTCTATACAATAAACGGTTTCAAAATATTATATTTTATTATATTTTAGATCCTAGTTATTGATATCGAAATCATAAAGATCAATATAACGGATTATAAGAGAGTTAATTAACTGATATCCTTATCGGCTCCTCAGGACGATTATAAAGGTCACTTCAATAAAGAGATAATTACGTTGATAACTCGGACCTTGCAAGTGGGATTTCATTATTACAAATTTCAGTAAATGGTGCTAAATAATGAAGTGGTTCCATAAAATAAGATAAACCCAAAAGATACAAACTTTTATTCAAGACTTATTTATAATAAAATAATCCATGATACCGTTTAATCATACAAAATTCCAAAACGTTCTCCTGTACGACCTAGTATGAAACCATGTTTTTCTTTATTCTTCATTTTTTCACTTCTTTACTGTTAGTATTTGCAATTTTTATTTTATATCTCTAATATATTTGAACGGTATATTCTTTAAAAGAAAGGCACAAAAAGCATGTTGTAAGAAAATATTTTTGTTGACATCGTTACATGCCTGATGAAATGGTTTTGACTGATTGATTTTGTGGCAATAAATAAGATAACTTCCGCAAATGTGAAGAAAGCGAGTCTTATTTAATGGTTTTCATTCAAAACATCTTGAAAATGGAACAGATAAATATTTTGTGTCGTAACTAGTTTCAGAATAAATTGATTTTAATTAAATATTTTAATTTCAAATTTTGTCTTTTTAATGAAATAAATTGTATCATCCTTGTGAGTTCACTGTGTCATTAAACATGCGAATTAACTAACACGAAAGATATTTTATTACATTATGCATGAATACTTCTACTTCTGATTTGATTTAAGATACCATTCTTAAGGAAGGAAGTATATTTACTATAAAATTTGTAACTAAAAGTTTTAGCGTTAAGCGCAATATAACGTTATATGATAAAAAATTACTTATAATAAAAATGCAGCTGACTTACATATTTTTCTTACTTTCAGGATATCAGTAAGATAATTAATTACGCATGAAATGAATTTTTTATCCAAGTATGTGGACTACTTTACCTGCTTAACACTCATAACACAGAAACACTCAGAAAATATTAAATCTAGTAAATTTTAATGACTAATCAATAAAATAAAGCAGCAAAAGAGGAGTTTCAAAATTTAATACAAATATTTTTTTTTCAAATTTCATTTAAAATGCTTTTTAAATTTTTCAAACTCTTATTAAACATAGAGGAGACATAGTTGTTACAATATTTTTAAAAAGAAATTATTAAAAGTATTTTTACAAAACATACTTTAAAATTTGCTCTACTTATTGAATATCCATAACTTATTTTTTTAAAAAATGATTAGATAAAGATAATTTAAAAGTTTTTAAAAGTTTTATACATTCGTGTACATTGTAACAACTTTCCCCACAATGGGGTATATTGTTACGCTAGATGGGGTAAATTTTTACCTAAGATATGTCAATAAATAAAAGCAAATATAATATCTTTATGTTTTTAGTACGTTGTTATTTTATAATCTCTGTAAAATAACGAAGGGCTTATGTTCTTTTTTTCATCATAAATTCACTTAATTTCATAAGTTATTCTGATCAGTTGTCATCATAATCATTAACTGAATTGCAATTTCTACAAATATACAATTTAGAAATACAAAAGAATCACTCTGTTTCCTTTGATCAAGTCCAATGTTGGTAAATCGATACGAGATTGATTAAGCGTCAACAGAAAGTAGGTGTAACTTCTTGAGGGCCTAAGTCTAGGTGAAGTTAACTTCTCCAGGATTGATAGAAGCGAGATTTATTTATGTAGATGCTGAGGCAATCGGCACATACAACTATTGACGATCAAGTGCGACATGTTAACCTGCACGATGCTGCCTAACTCGGCTTCCGATCTATCATACCTGTATTCACTAAAATCAGAAGTATTCCATCGCATGTGTGACTGGTGACGAAGTCGATTCAAGACTACTCGTTAATAAAATAACAAGTTTAATGAAACAATTAAATTATTAAAATACTAAATCATAAAATCATTATACAGCTAATCAAATAATACAAACAAGGAAGAGCAAAGCAGAGCAGAGAATGAACAGTAACAATCAGTGCTTATATACAGCAACATGCCCGACGCTATTGGTTGATAGACGACATCAAAGAGGGCGGATCCGATCTGCATAAAAACGCAATTCAGGATGTTGCCAGATGCCGCCACATAGGACAGGCCTCTCTTTGGCGAAAAGGTCTCAAGAAGCTTTACAAAGAGCAAATCCGGCCATCCATCCATTTATCTGCTGTCCGCCTTACTTTTTGTGGTGGCATTTGAAGCGAAGAGCACGTAACTGAACGAAGTACACAG
>BGPR01006426.1:0-20559 GCA_013235015.1 Araneus ventricosus
GGTAACCGAGGGTCACGGCTTGGAGACTCGTTCGCACGAAAGATCTAACGTGTGTACGATAAGAAAATAATAGCAGTTATTTGTTTGGTTTGTATTGTGCATTGGTCTAGGTAACCGAGGGTCACGGCTTGGAGACTCGTTCGCACGAAAGATCTAGCGTGTGTACCGCTAAATATTTCGAGGGTCAAATGTCCTCCCACTGGTGTGATGCAGAAAGTTGGACCGCAGTTCAAAATTACGATGCCAGTCCCAAAATAGATCTCCTATTGTTTCAAAACGGTACGCACATTTTACTGAAAAAGCATGATATACTTACAGCGACGCAGAAATTTTATTCGACTTTCTAAAACTTTCTTTTATCACAACTTTTTAGGACAAATTTTTAAATAAGATGTAAGACAAAGCTCACAACCTTCAGCGTTAAAAACTGGTTTCTTAATATCTAAATAAAGATTATTTTTAAGAAGACATTCCTTATTTATTTAAAAAAAATTCTGAAAACTACTCTCAAAATGAATGATTCACATTAAAAATAATTACAGTAAATTGAAAACAGAAATTTTGATAAAAACCAAGCTTGTAAAATCAATAAAAACAGCTGTAAACAAATATTTAAGATTACGTATAGATGTTTTAAAATATATGTTTTTGAAACCTGTTTTAGTTTGTAAAATAAGGAATTAACTCTTATATTTCTCTTTTATATCACATTCTGCTTTATTTCAAATGTTTCTTCTCAGATCAAAACTGTTTAAATTATTTCAAATATTTCTAATCCAAAATATTTGCATAAAATAAGTTTTTGTTTACCCTTTCGAACAATTTTCAAGGAAAGATATTAAAAAATATCCCTTTGTTTTGTTCTTCTTTTATTTAAAATACATTTTGAAAATCTAATAACTATATCGATTAGTTCTTCCTGGTCATTTATCATTAAGTGCGAATGTAAAATAAAAATTTCACGAAATGTATGAATAAATGCACTAAGAACACGATAATAAATTATCCTTCGAATTTTTATCCATCGCAATTTCTTGAGAATGGTTCAGTTAACACTTCTTCACGAATTATCTTAAACATAAATATTAACACAATGAAGTACTACATCATTCCAAAAAGAAAGTTTTAAAACAACTACAACATCAGTCAATTTACAAACATTTCACTGAATTCTCTTCCTACATGAGACTGCTATTTGCTGGACGGTACTTTAATCACACATATTCGTGCTTTACGCAAAAATAATAAAAAAAACCTCTTTTGTAGAAACAGGAACGAAATTTTCAGCACTTTCATATATCAAATTTGTCTGAAATATTTCAAAATAATTTATATAAGTACCATCTTGTGCATAAAGGGATTAAAAATGGCATTTATATATTTGTGTTGCAGTCTGTCACGATGGTTAATATAAATTGTTTCTCTAAATATCTAATTCTCATACCTCTGAAGAAGAAGAAAATTATGCTTTGTACAAAAATGGCTTTTGAATCATCACTTAACTCTTCCAGAATTGAAAAAGGAAATAACAATCCCTATTGGATCCAAAAGAAATTACACGAAATTTGCTCGTCTGTTTTTCTTTATAAGATTTAACCAATCTTGGAAAAAATATTCGAATAAAAAATCAGTTGTAAACTTTTCTCCATTCAAAAATAGATCATATTCAGGTACAGCGGTTTAGAGCTTTGCACTTATTAAACTAAATCTAATGTTGACAGAGTCGTACCAGGTGGAAGTTTTTCAGCTATGGCTTCTCAAACAGCGTTTGCTAAATTACGCGAACAATTTGAAGCGAGGTTTAATTTCAAGTAAAATTAGCAAAGGTAAAGCAAATATTTAAAACCAAAAAATGCATCAATTGAAATTATTCGAATCTTTATTTGGTCTTGTGTGTGTGTATAATCCAAAGATTCTTGAAAATCGATAGATTTATATTGCCGAAAAAGATGTATATGATTTTTAGCTTAATCTGTCTGTTTCTTGTAATCGAATTGTCTTCAAATCTTGGAATCGAATCTTGCAATTATGCTATTGTCATTGAGCTTGTTGACAGATCAATTGGAATATAGTTTTAAAAAAGGCAAAAATTCCATAAAATCGTGCAGAAACACTGCATGTCTTTCATTTTAATATCATGATTTCCTCATTTGAAAATGTGAAAGAATGTTCGAATGTTAAATTATACAACGCAATTCAAACCGTTTTCATTGTTTAAACAAATATTTATTTGCGTGTTTCTCTTCCATTGTTGAAAGCTAAGGTAATATTTTAATGTTTAATGATATGTTTTAATCAACATATTTTCATTCAGCTAACATGCTGCTGGAAATAAAATGTGCAGCGCGATTTTAAAATTAAAATCTAATGCATATATTAAAAAGGAATAAGAGAGTGAAGATGATGCCATTGTATGATACACGACACATACAGTTAATCAACTCCATTAAGGAAGTTCATGAAGACAACGCATAGAATAGGTGGAAGGCTACTTAAAGAACATGGGTTAAATGTCTATCACGATTTGGAATTTAAAATTACTCTGTTAAGAGAACCATGAGTATCAGATTATACACAAGAGATTCAATTGAAATTATATTCCAGCCGAACAAGCTGGTAGCCGAAGGCGACTAGTTCAAAATAATTGACAAAGCCTAAGGACCAATCCCCCAACCATTGGAGGATTTAGACAATTTTTTCTCACAATTTGAAACGTCGTATGAAAGTTTTGACGGTGTCACATGAAGGCGTATGACCCCTCAATATGTCATCAACGGTCATTCCTCCACTTTCCTCCAATGATCCTCCATTTTCGAGAGAAATCCAAAAAGATTACTTTACTGTACATTCTCCATGGAGGTACATATAATAAGTTAATGTACCTTATTATATGTACCTCCATGTAATAATTAAGAACAATGTACATCCTACAGTTTCGCTAGCATCGGAGCCGGAACCTAGTAGCTTCGCTATCTCAATGAATGTAAGGAATCTGCGTTTTTTAACTATTCAAGTGAAGTAGAAAAAATTGTGCTAGCGATACCTGTGGCATCTGAAATGAGCACAAGATAGATTTTTTAAACTGAAAAAAGATCCTACGGCTTCACTAGCAGCGGAAACCGGAACCTACTAGCTTTGCCAGCTCATTGAATGTAAGAAATCTGTGTTTTTCAAATACTCATGTGTTGAAGGAGAAATTTTGCTCGCGATGTCTGCGGCATCTGAAATTGGCACTGGACAGACTTTTTAAGAAACCTAGTAGCTTCGCTTGCTCATTGAATGTAAGGAATTTGTATATTTTAATTATTCAAGTGAAACAGGAAAAATTGTGCTCGCGATATTTAATAAGTTACCTTAAAATAAATAATCGGAATGTGAAATGGGGTGCAGGGGTAAACATTTCATGCAGATTAATGGGGATTTTTTGTTGGCATAGAAAAAAGTTATTAACCCCACCCCCCGCAACTACACATAAAAGAGGTAAATTACACAATTGTTTTAAACCAGCAATACCCAATAACTCAATTAACTATTATTATAGCGATATGCCAATCAGTTGTCCGGAGTTTCTACTACCTGACGCAGTGATAACTGAAACATTTAGCCATCATGTATAAGTTACATTGAATTTTACAACATATTGACCTAAGATAAATCTTAGGTGGTCAATATTATCAAACGGTATATTTCGGGATTTATTATGTTAATAACTTCAACCTAAACCAGAGTTCTTCGAAAAGAATTCTGAATTCGATAAAAGAGAAATACTTTTCCATTAAATAAGCTACGCATTAAAGTCATAAATATGTAAGCGGAAATAGTTTCATTCCCCTAAAACAATGGACTTTTCTCCACCCCCTCTCTTTTCCTGTCATTCTTTTCATGCATATCAAGAAAAGAAAACACTTTTTTAAGTAAAGAAAAAGGAGGAATGTTTCTTTATTATGGAATATTTATTTCAGCCATAAAACAACCTAAAATTGAAAGAAGTGTTTAATGAGTACCTAAAATGTTTACCCAACAGCATTTTTAATACAAAAACTTTACACTTTTTGTTCGAAGTACATGAACCGTTCTCAATTTTCAACTTGATGTAAGTTTGTTATGATGTAACTTATTGCGGCAAGTAATCAAAATTTTAAAAAAGGAAGAAATTGCTTTTCTTTTCTCCACAGAAATGGTTTCAAATTTAGGACTATCACTTCCAACCGTGTTCTATTTCCGTACACATTAACAGTAACATTGAATTTTAGTAAAATTAAATATCCTGAATACCATGAACGCTTATAAATTAAATACATTATTTAAATTGCATTTTCTCGAATACCATTCGAAGATTAAAGTTTTAGAAATATCAGTTAGTGCGAGAACCCTCATCATCTAGTTACTCTTAAAGAGAAATTGAAATTCACCTCAGTGAAATGCCGACAGCTTTCGGAATTTTAATGGGATTCAACTGAAATTGTTTTGAAAGTTGCTCTATATATCCGACTTTGAAGTTATGAAAGAAAAATTCCTCTGTGTATCGCACATGCGCAGTAAAAATTATTTAGTACAAACACTCATATTTCCTCTAATATTCAACGTATTTACTTCAAAGTTTAATACAATTTTTCTGTAACATATTGTCAAGTGTTCTGCAAATTTCGAATAATTTGAATGAAAACTCTGCATGTTGTAAGCAAAACACATCCGGAAAAATTTGGGATTTTTTAAAGAAACATTTATATCTTCCGGAAAATTTCTGCTATGCTTACGAAAATGCATGTAAATATTATGCACATTAAACCATAGCCATTGATAAAAGTTACATCTCGTTATCTGCTTTCTGTGAAACAGGATGGGTGAAACTCCATTTTCACTTTCATCCATTTCTGGTAGTCCCCCTAATTTCCTCGTGACCGAATCTTCACTGTAGTATGTATATGATACTCTATTGAATGTCACACGATTCTCCAGAACTGATTTCGAAACATAGTTTTCGTATTAATTGCAAATTTCTCGCATTTTACGAAATGTTTCTTAACTTTTGTATGCCGGTGTAGATTTAAGCCTATTAAAACAACACTAAGCTATTTTGGGCCAGTGCTCCCTGTCTAAACTTCGACAGAATATGAGTTGGGATTTGATTATGAACTAAATGCGTTATAGAAATTCAAAAGCTGAGGTTTAAGTGAATATTTTGCCGAACAGTGAAATAATACGTATAGTGTTTGAAATATGGAAGCAAAGGAATTTTTTCTTATTCTCTTTATAAGTTTTCAAACAACACATTGCTTTTCTCTTAACTAACATTTTTGTTACCGTGAAAGTGTTACATTTCACTCGTCAGAAGCTGCTTTAACTTCTTGCAATAAAGTGATTTAAAGATCATCCTGTAGAACGTGATTGATTTTCAACTGGTCATATATCATGAGGCCCTGGAAATCCATCGGCATCGAACGTGTTGTTTATAACCAAAATTATCGTTACCGGTTATTATATATAATCACCGTGGTAATTACACATAATAACCGTTCTTTATATAATATAATAACCGCATAAAAAAATCAGCTTATTATATATAATTGCAAAACGCCGCTCCATGACCCCGTACCTGAGATATATATATAATTGCAGAGGTGATTATATATAATCACCTCTGCTATTATATATATTATATTATATAAAGAACGGTTATTATGTATAACTACCTCGGTTATTATATATAATAACCGATAACCCACA
Source organism: Araneus ventricosus (assembly GCA_013235015.1). NCBI lineage: Eukaryota > Metazoa > Arthropoda > Arachnida > Araneae > Araneidae > Araneus > Araneus ventricosus. The sequence continues at coordinate 5,728 of BGPR01006426.1, forward strand.
TTGACCGTAACATATATATTTCTCTAAACTGTCCAGAAAATTGGCTTAACAAAAAACGATTCATGCTTTTTCTTAGTGGGTGTAAATATGCATTGCTTATTATATTTTAACTTTTTATTCCTTATATTTTTGAATCGTAACATCCCTATTAGCACCAGGTGCTGTGAAATATTGTTAGAGTATCTCTACGATATTGTACGGCGTTCAGAATACCGGTCAATGTCGTGGAGATATCGTACAATACCTTGTGCTAAAAGAGATAATATTTGATATCTCTCAAATTTGTTCTTTCAATAACCTTACAGTCATAACGACTTCTTGAAAAGATATTAATGATGAATTTAATAAAGAGAAATACTGTCCGATTAAGCTACACATTAAATTTATAAGCACACACGCTGGAATATTTCTGCTCTCGTAAAACAGAAGAACGCTTTTCCCCGTCGTCTTTACGGCTAATGCAGGAAAACAAACATAATTAAATAGACTTTCCTTTCTTTATCGATTTTTTTGACATTCAATGCAATGAAGGCCTTTTTAACTAAAAGAAAAAACACGAAACTTCACGATGGAATATTTGCATTGACCATAAATTGTCCTAAAATTGAAAGATCAATAATGAAATTTATATTGTATAAATTAAAGGTACATGCGCATTTGGTGCAATTTTACGAAGTCACATTGCAATTAGAGACTTAAAAAGTTTACTAAGTGTTTTGCGCAGTACGTCTACTCCAGAAAATTAAAAAGAGTCATAACTGGTCAAACAGTTATCTTTAATCCTTATAATATAATAAATGCGAAAGTGTGACTGTTTGTTACGTTTTCATGGCCAAACTACCCAACTAGGGGACATCGGCGGATGAAATTAATGTATCTTTAAAGACGTCTTCGTTATGGGAGCATGTTAAAAAAATTTAAACTCACTACGAATATGAGATTTCAACTGTTCAACGACACTGAATAAAGACTAACCTTTTTAAAATTGGTGGAGGTCGGTTTAAAAGAGCTGCAAACAGTGTATTAAATTGAAAGGGGAATTTTTCAAAATTGTTCATAGCACAGAGGATCTGATAAGTAAGGTTTATCCTGAACTACCATCTAATATGAGGAATAGAGAATGTTTGTTGAATAGGTGATTTTGGGACCGACTAATGAAAGTTTGGGTCAGATAAGTGAAAAAATGTGTCACAAATGGAGGTATGCATAACAGAATATCAATCTGTAGATACGGTAGTGGACAATAAACAAGTACCATCATATCCTGTAGAGTTCTTCAACTCTTTAGAATTGTCAAGGGTACCTTCCGACAAGCTGAGAATAACAGTCGGTGTACCAGTACTATTGAGACGTAATCTCGACGTACCGAGACTGTACAATGACACACGGTTACAAATTATACATCTAGGTCCAAAAGTCGTGCGAGCTACTGTTATGACTGGCATTGCGAGAGGAGAGAATGTTTTAATTCCACGCATTCCGATAATACCGAAGGATTTACCATCCCAGTTCAAAAGGTAACAATTCCCTTTAAAAATAGCATTTGCCAGGCTCAGGGCCAGACACTAAAAGTGGCAGCCGTACATTTGGAAAAACAATATTTTTCGCACGGACAACTATATATGGGGTGTTCACGTGTGTCCAACCCACAAAACCTCTACATCCGTGCAAAAAAGTAAGCAAGAAACGTAGTATACAAAAGTGGGTTAGCATAGATGAACAAATTACCTAACTATAACAACAGACAGGTACAATACGCTCCTGTTATTCATTCAATTATGTATTATCAACCGTGAGAACTTTTAACTTCCCCTTCCAACATGTAACGAAACATTCACATTCGTGAATTTAAGAAAATAATAATTCAAACTTCGCGCACGAAGTCGCGGTTAACTGAGTGATATAATAAATGCGAAAGTGTGTCTGTCTGTTTGTTATGCTTTCACGGTTAAACTACCAAACCGATTTGGATGAAAATTGGTATCCAAAATTGGCAGCTTGAAACCCAGGACTGGACATAGGGTATGTGGCGTCATCTTAAATTCCATATTTTTGACTACAAACAACAAATAAACAAATAACAATGAAAGGCGTATTGCCTCAGCGACCCGCGACGAAGATTAATAATTTATTTTAAAAATCAACAATCACGTGATCCTTAAGAAAACCACAAACATGCACAATAATTTATTTTCTAAATCAACCGTCACGTGATTTTCAAAAAGCGCAATCATGTGTAATAATATAATTTTTACACGTGATCACAAGGAGAACCTCAATTATGTGATCCTCCTGGGAAAAGAAAAAAATAATTAATTTGGATTGATAGTTTTCTTGAAATAACTGAACTCGAACCCTCTATATTAATTTTCTGAGTTTGCGCTCTATTTCATATTAGTAATTCATATTTATATCTTTTCTTATCAGATTTTATTCAAGAAATTGTCAATGAACTGATGTTGGGACATAAATCTATTGAAAGGCATGATATAATTGAAAGAGTTTTTAAATTATTATTTAAAAAAATAACTGCTGGTAGTTTAAACTAAAGTGAAAATATACGGACTTATATGGTATTTTATGTATTATATTGAATGGCAGAAGCGGGCTTGCCACACGACCATATTTTACTTTGGCTGAAAAACAAGCTCACTGAATATTGAAGTTATAGGGTAGATAAATGAAAAATTGTCATAAATGGCGGGAAGTATTACAGAATATCTAACGGTACGGTAATGGACAATGAACAAGTATCATCATATCCTGTAGAGTTCCTTAACTCTTTAGAATTGTCAAGAGTACCTTCCGACAAACTGTGATTGAAAGCCGGTATGATAGTATTATTGATACTTAACCTCGATACACCGAGACTTCGCAATTACACACTTAGGTCCAAACATCGTGCGAGTTCCTGCTATGACTGACATAGCGAGAGAAGAGAGTGTTTTAATTCCACGCATTCCTATAATACCGATGTATTTACCATTCCAGTTCAAAAGGTTACAATTCCCTTTAAAAATAGCAACTGCCATGACAATTAACAAGGCTGAAGGCTAGACACTCAAAGTGGCAGGCGCACATTTGGAAACAAACGTGTTTTTCTCTTGTACAACTATATGTGGCATGATCACGTGTATCCAGCCCATAAAATCTCTATATCCTTGTAAAAAATGTAAAACAAAAAACGTAGTATAAAAAAGTGCGTTATCATATATAAACAAATTACCTAACTATATCAGAAGGTAAGTAAGGGACATTCGGGTAAGATGACGTATTGAATTTTTTCCGGAAATTATGCTAAATGACAGCTCCGATTCTGTATCATCAGAGTCCTATAGCGACCAGCTACCCGCGTCAAGCCGAACGATTCCATGTCGTAATTTGTGTGATTCGCAATACACGGTTATGTGTTTTTGAGTAGTTCCGACGCAACTTTTGGTTGCTGCTTTGTAAGGGAGAGTGTTCACGGAATAAGTATTTTTGATTTATACATGTGATATTCGTTAAAGTGCTGTTCAAAACATTTTCAGTGATAATTTAAATTTTTTTTGAAGCGCTGATGTTCTTCAAAGTTTTTTTCGAAATGAAAACGGCGATGTTGGGTAAGTTGACAAATTGGTTGGAAGGTAAGATGGCAAGCCCTTCCAAGCACATTCATGAGTTCGTCATCTTAACAGACTGCCACTAAGACCTTTTCGATTTATTTTATTTTATTTGAGGCAATGTTACTGCATAAATAGTATCAGAGTTGACACTGTTTTCAACTTGTACCGGTTACAATTCACTGCCTTCTCATTTTTATGGTAGGTGGCGCTACTAGAGCCATCCGGGTTTTTCCCATGATGCCTCTCTCCCTTCTTCTTCTGTGTACTTGTCTTGTGTTATTGTTCTCTGTCTTGCACCTTTTAATGTACTGTGTCGTGGAACTTAGCCATCTAATAAAAATGGTTCCTGAAATTGAATTAATTCTTCAACAGCGGCATTCCATATAAACATGAGTCTCGTCCTTCTACAAACTGATTATTTCATCGTATGAGCTTTTAACTAAAATCTTATTTTCTAGATCTAAAGTAAATTAAATTTGAGGATCCTACTCGATGCACAAGGGGCTAAATATGCAAAGGAAAACAGGCAAGCAGAATTAAATTGATTGAAGCTGTTGCTGAAGACGTAAATAATAATAAAAGTGTAAATTATGGAATTTGAAATTGATTTCATTTCTTAACGTTTTAATCTAAAATTTTGATTGGTAATGTTTCGTTTGTTTGATGTTGTTTCTTCAGTCTGATTTTGCTTTTTTCATGTTATACGATAATTTTTATGTTCGAGATGTGTTCTCAACAGTTTTAAATAGTAATTTGATAATATATGATGATGAATTAAATTGTCCCAGTTCGTCATCTTACCTACACAGTCGGGTAAGATGACGAAAATGACTTTTTTTCCTAAAACGTAATTTTTGAGTCTCAAACTTGAAAATAACGATCTTTAAAAAATATCAATGTAGAGTAAAGTGCTGTAAGAACATTTTGCCGAATTGACAACCTTCAGCAAGATTAAGGCCAGGAGAAATCATCAAACTTAAGTTAGACATCATACCCTACACTCCTATTAGCACTCCAATTATGTATTATCGACTGTCTGAACTTTTAATTTCCACTTTCAACATGGAACAAAACATTTACATTCGTGAATAAAAAAATTTAATACATCAAACTCCTCGCGCATGAAGTCGTGGGTTTCTGGTAGTATTTAATAAATTTTGCTAAGCGAGTGTAAAAGGGAGCATATTTATCTCGTATATAATTTGTTTACATTCATCTCAGGCAGAACAATTTCTTTTCAAAAAAGCGAATATTTCCAAGCCGCTTTAAACCAAAAATCTAAGCTTCGATTTTACATAAAGATTTGTTATTTGTTGATACAAACACATGTTTCAAAATTAATACGGTGTTTTAGGTAAATAAACAGAGTATATAACAACTTCATTTGGAGAGGGCATGATTATTAAATTATTTATTTCAACTCCACACTTTCTCTAACCCTTAGGTTTTGAAGCAAAAAAAAAATCCAATTGTCCCACAAAAATATAAATTTGTGCATTTATATGCAAATATCGCAACGAACAATCAGAGATTGCATGGGACATAAAGACGTAATTTATCATTCTGAGGTTTTCGTCTCAGTGAAAGTAATTAGGATGAGACCGGAAGAGTGTTCCGTGCTGAAATATAAATCTTATTGCTCCTTCTTTTCATTTTTAGAGATTATGCACAGAACATCTTCAATTACAGTATGCATGTGAAAGTTCGAAGCTTTACGGCTGCCCTCCATTGAGTCTTCAGTGAGCAAATCATTCTCGTTATTTGAAATTCCCCGAACAATTAGAATTTTCATTCAAGGAAAATAAAAAATTCTCAACAGTTGAGATAAAATCAATCATGAAAACTGAATATCCGAAACTAACTGATTAGCATTGTTTCGTAGGTAAATTTACAGGCAATCAGTAAATTAAATGATTCGAGTACACATTTGTGTTCTGATAATTGTATACCACACTTCAGCTAAAATATAACTTCTCTATTGATGTTGCAATAATGTATTGATGTAATGAGCACTATATTCAAATATTATGCCGTTAAACCAAAGTTAATCGATGGTCTCGTGATCAGGACTGTTTGCCTTGGCTTTGTTTCGACCTCTGGACTGTAGAGTTGTGGGATCAAGTTCTACAAATCAAGTGCATGTTGAATGCCTTAATGTCAAACGACATAGAACTGACGTGACTTGGAAATCTGCAATTCGACGTTCGATCAGACGTTCTTCTTATCGTCTGAACATGGTTAAAATTTAAGAAGTCAGTCTGAAAATTGCCCTTGTGTAATTTCTCCACAGGGCTAAATTTAAGAGGAAAAATGATGTATTATAACAGTATTCATGATTTTATGGCATTCATGATTTTATGTGATTTTGACATCACTTGAATTTTACTAGTTTACGCGCGAACAATCTATACTATCATGCACTTACGAACAATGTTTGACATTAGCCACTCTGTTAATGAACAATTAGCCACCTTGCGGCGAAAATAGAAAGACATCAACGATTGTTGGATTGTCGGTGGTCAATCGGTTTTCAGTTCTGAAGTAGGTTACAATTTAGTGACACATTCATTGCTTTGATGGCATTTGGATTCCCTGCATTTTTTTCATATCTCTAAAATGTTGCTAAGTCACACGTTGGTTTAAATGGGAAAAGAGTGAGATGCTTCGATTCTCTCTACAGAATCTGATAAATCAGTAAACATAGTAGTGAGTTTCTTTAAAATTCATTGTCCACATAATCTGTAAGTAGGAAATGGTTTCATATATAAGAAGGTACAAAAAATCAGGCACATCTCACGAAGTATTGCAGCAATCCTTGGTGGAATATGGGAATGGCCTGAGATTACATCGTTGCCTAGCAACTCATCAGTATCAACTCTAGTATCATTAAATTTGATTTATTTCAAAATCGTCTGCGTGTCAACTTTTTATTAAATTTTGAAAAATTAATAAAAATTGAAGGAAAAACGTCACAGACATAAAATTGATATCATTAAAAAGGTAAAATCTTGAACTTTAAGATGGTATAAAACTAATTTTCGGGAGATAATTTTCTCCTCACTTACAACGGAAAAACGTTTTCGGCTATTTTTTTAATTAACTGACTGTTTACTTAACTTTTGCGCTTTAAAAATTTGACAGTGATCTTCCCCTTGTCTTAATTAATAAGTGTACAAAGTTTGGTTAAAATCAGTGCAGTGGTTTAGGAGGAGATGTGGAACATAGATACATACAAACATACATACCCACAATGACTTATATTTATATTAAGATTTCAAGCTTTACAACTTTTGTATTAAAATGTTTTTGATAGCTTGAGAAATTTTTGAGATATTGAACGATTATTGAAAAAAGTGCTATTTTCTGACTACAAATCTGCACGCAGCGGCTAACACTCACCTAGCAGGAGGGGGAAAACTTAGTATGTGCATTCCAGATCTAAACTGAAGGAATTAAAACAATTTCCAGCTTTCCCCTAATTAATTGCGAATTCGGCCTTCTTTAACGACCGAACCACTGGGCTAATTGTAAAGTACCGTTCTTTGATACATGTTTTTAATTATTGCGAATGCTCGTGCTTGTATAACAGATACAACTGTTTTTGTGTCTTTAATTATTTTTCTGTACTGCACTACATTATTTACTAGATCCATGCTTTTTTCTATTATTTTTTAATGTTATTTAGTTATTGACTATATGACAGATTAGTCTCAGTCCTGACCATAAGGTGAAACAGGGATTAGTTCTAAATGATGAATATGTGTATAGAAGAATGAGTACTGACTGATAACTTAGAACTTCCGTAACCAAGATTGCTTAATTTTAGCATACATTGTCACACAAAGAAACCTAACCAGCGGTTACCGTATCTTTTAGTAGAATACTAGACTGCAAATCGGTTTGCCTGTGATTCGAATTCCGGCCACAGTAGAATAAAATAAGGCCTGGTAATTTTATTCAACTTTTTATTTACTGTGGATATATCTTCTAGGCAATTTAGATCTTTCTTTAAAATTATTGATGGTTGATTCTAGAATACTCCCTTAACTGTATAAATGCTCAGTTCCACAAGTTGTGGCCAAGTTTTCTCTTCTGTTGTGTTACAAGTTGCTTTAGGCTAAGAAATATACTTTTATGTTAAATCATATTTTTCAATTCTTTGCATCGCCGTGGCAATATTTTATGAAGAACATTACCTTATATTGAAATGTTACATTTCAATTATTGGCTATGCTTGTCTTGTATGGAATTGCTAGTGGTCGAAATTTATATGTCCGTAAGGACATACAAATTACCAATCATTATTATTTTGTTGCAACTCATGTTTTTCTCTAATTTCTTTTTATAAAATAGAAAAATGTTCATTTTCTCTTATTTCACAGATATTTAAAGTAAAAAACAACTTATCACAAAGTTACCCTCCAATGACAGGTTAATTCATGACTAATAAAAAAAACCTAATAATTGATTATGCATATTGCACTAATATGTTGCAGCCAAAAAAATAGAAAAAGAGAAGAAGTTTGAAAATAGAGAATTTCTGTGGCATTGGAAGTTTTACTGTGTGTGAAAATTAAAGAAAATCTCGAGAAGTATTCACTCTCTTTTACAGTATTCTACCACTCCGACTCGCTGCTTTGTCAGGAATCGCCTCAAAGATGCATACTTTCTCATGAGAAACGGCGTAATATTCCTGCAGATATTGAATATAATTTGTATATTTTTGCTTTAAAGAGTAGTCACTTCTAGCAGGAAAGAAAACGTAGAAGGTTTGTCTTAATTATTTTTGATTCATTTTGTAGAAACAACTCTACAAAATTTCGAACTGTTGCAAATTAGGAAATGAATAGAAAATCGATTACAAATCTGAAGAAAGTCGAGTAAAAAAAGCTAGAACAAAATTAATAATAACTACAAAAATTCAATTTACTATACTAATAATTGCGACATTCTATGAAAATTTAATCTAGCCAGAAAACAATAATGCTTAATAAATTATATAATTTAGTAGAAAATTAGTTAACCAGAATGAATTTTGTAAAAGAATGTTTTAAGAAATACTTGACTACAATGGAAAAAATAAAAAAGAAATCAAATGAATAAATTTCTTTATTATTTTCCAATCTGCAGTTATTACTTTATATGTACAGGATGTTTCAGGTGATTGATCTTATACGCTTTAAATAATATTGAACATAATTACTGATAATGGATTTCAGCAAATGTGAAACTTTAATAGAATGGTTCAAGATTAAAGAATATTGCAAATATTGAGATAGATGTAAAGGATTAAAGCTTTAGCTTTGCTAGTGCTCTTCCCAATATCTTTCAATGATAAAATATGGGTTATACAGCCAAATGCTGCTTTATAAACTGCATCAAGTATTTTCATTGCAGATTCGATAAGATTTGTTGCAAATTTGTATTTGATTTAATGAAGAGAAAGATATGTAATATAAACACTATACAGCTTTGTTTTTAGGCAAAGACTTTTGAAACTGAAGTTCAAGTTCACAAAATAAGTAATGATAAAAACGTTCAAACTATCAACGAAATCTTTTAATTATTTAAATACTCAGTATGACGAAAGTTGAATTAGTTTGCTATTTTTTTCCATTCCATCTTCGCTAGTATAAAATTTTAAATATCATTTTTCCCCTTTTTAGATAATGATTTCAAATCGGCGTAAATGAAAACTTCTTTCAAAATTACGATGAAAATTTATATTAATAATACGGAGTAGAACATAACATTTTATATGACAAATCGAATCACTTCAAAAGATGTGACAGTCTATTTTTCAAGTGACATATGAATTTATATATAAAAAAATACTAAGGTAGTTTTAAGAGTTTTTGCATAATTTCATCATTCATATTGAAAAAAGTTTGAATGAAAAAAAATATTTCCTTTCCTAAGAATTAATATTAATCTGTTTCTTCAGCGGAACTTTTAAGTTACTTATCCTAACAGCGATACTTCAAACTAATCATTGATAGTTAGGGAAACGATGATCATCTATTCATTTTTCTTTTCAAAGCCAATCAAAATTCTTACCGGTTCCCTATTAATCGATTTCTGAGGAGTTACGCAAGCATAAGATTTTGAGCAAAGTTCCTGCTAAGAAGGTAAGATCATTCACTTGTAATGCATTCTTAATTCCTAACTACTTTAAAAGATATTCACATTTTTTTTCTGCGTCGAATGTGCAACCGGAAACTATCCATCTGCCCTCCTCCCTGAAGTTACCGAAGCACGGAGTTTTGTTCCGAGAAAAGTCGGGATTGAAAGATAAAGCAGTTAATCTCAGTCTTTGCTGCTCAAAGAGCTCATCCATTGATTGGAACGACGGCTCTGCGAAATTTTCTTGTTGTAATAGTTTTTCACTTTACTGCGTAGACAGGAAATATATTATTTTTTTTCTCGTTCTATCGTTCGGTTTTTATGCGCAAATTGTAAGAGTTAAAAGAAAATTGCAATTGCACACTGTTATATGCAATGTTTTACACGTGTTTGTCTCTACTATATATAAAGGAGACTATGTGTATGTGTATATATGTGTCTGTGTGTTGGTGTTCTACAGGCCAGACCCCTGTACTTAGAGCTAAGAAATTTGGCTCAGACATACTTTAAAATGGGAATGTGTACCTCTGAGAACTTTTTTTGAAATTTTAATTAATTAAAAATTAAGCGAAATTTTGTTTTTTTCCCATAATAACTTACGAACAGATAACAGCGCAAAAATCATTTTTTTTATTATCTGAAAGGGCAAAAAATAACCTTTTCGGTGACGCCGTACACGCCGTTAAGTCGCCGTACAATTTTCTTAATAGCCTTTTAAAAATATTTTTTGCATAATTTACAACAATAATTTTCTTTGTTGCAATGCAATTCAAAACGTTTCTTTGTTTAAGCAAATATTTAATTCCATATTTCTCTTTCAATGATGTAATCTAAGATAATATACTAATACATTTTGCTCTCATACAAGTTCTCTTCATAAAATGTTTTGTGAAATCTGCAAACAAAGCTCTCCAAGATATTACTTTGCTTATATTAAGAAACATAAGCTGAAAGGCTATGGTTGCTATATCTTGATTCATTTTCAAGATGTTTTAATCCAGTTGAAATGCATCTGTCCATAAAATTTGCTGTTTCATTTTAATGTTGAAATGAAAAGTATAGTTTACAAGAGGAATAAGAAAGTGAAGATAGTGACAACAACGTGGAATTAGAGGTTACAGGACATGGTCAGTTATTTGACTCCATGAGGAACATTTATATAGACAATGAACAGAACAGGTACAAGGTCACTAACAGAACATGAGTTAAATATCTACCACAATCTGAAGTTTAAAATTACGTTATTAAAAGAACCATGAATCTAAAATGATGCAAGATTCGATTGAAATCATATTCCCGGCGAACAAGCTGGTCGCCGAAGGCGGCTAGTAATAAATAAGAAGCTAACTGTTATCACTATAATCTCCCTTTAATAAGCTATAACGTTTCTCTTGATCGCTTTTTCTGACAGTATGTTTTCTCCTGTAAGTTTCATCATAATTAAGTAATTTATTTTCAGAAACGTGTGCTTATGAATCAGTGCATTGTATCAACATCTTGATTTTGAAACAATTTATTTACAATGTTTCAATTACGCTGATTGAGTGACAATAATTTGGCTCTAAAGGAAGCAATAATTCTTTATATATATATATATATATATATATATATATATATATATATATATATATATATATATATATATATATATATATATATATATAATTCATAACTACCAGCACTGACTGTTTAAGGAACACCTCTCGCCACTTGTCCCAAACATAAAACGCTACGTAATTCCCGCCATAAAACCAGACGGCTGATGTAAACAAGAATGAAAATCTGGAGTACCTCGGGAAACTGGGAAAGACTTACGCTTAAGTAGAAAGTGAGATGTTCCTCTTGCATGAATAGAGGTGGCCGAAATGGGGTCGTAAAAGGCTCATTTTGTGTTGGATCTTTAATGTCTCCCAGCATAGAATCCACAACGCTGCTTATAGTCAAAGTTTTCTTAGCACTGAGGGAGGGGCCTTAGGTAGGAGTTCCCAATTAAAAATAAAATAAAAAATGACTTTATATTTGATGATGACTTTTCACTGTCGATAGGTCAGGGGTCTTAGGTAGGAGTATCAATTAACGATGAAATTAAAAAATGACTTTATATTAGATGATGACTTATCACTGAAGATAGGTGTGGGGTCTTAGGTAGGAATTTCAATTAAAGTTGAAATAAAAAAAAATGACTGTATATTTGATGATGACCTATCACTGTCGATAGGTCAGGGGTCTTAGTTAGGAGTTTCAATTAAAGCTGAAATAAAAAAACGACTTTATATTTGATGATGACTTATAACTGACGATAGGTGAAGGGCCTTAGGTAGGAGTTTCAATTAAAGATAAAATAAAAAAACGATTTTATATTTGATGATGACTTATAACTGACGATAGGTGAAGAGCCTTAGGTAGGAGTTTCAATTAAAGATAAAATAAAAAAACGACTTTATATTTGATGATGACCTATCACTGTCGATAGGTCAGGGGTCTTAGGTAGGAGTTTCAATTAAAGATGAAATAAAAAAACGACTTTATATTTGATGATGACTTATAACTGACGATAGATGAAGGGCCTTAGGTAAGAGTTTCAATTAAAGATGAAATAAAAAACGATTTACTATTTATTGATGACTTATAACTTTAACGATGTAAGAGCCTTAGTAGGTTTCAATTAAAGATAAAAATAAAAAACACTTTATATTTGATGACGACCTATCATGTCGATGAAGTCAGGGTCATAGGTAGGAGTTTCAATTAAAGCTGAAATATAAAACGACTTTATATTTGATGACTTATAACTGACGATAGATGAAGTTGCGGTAGTTTCAATTAAAAGATGAAATAAAAAAACAATTTTATATTTGATGATGACTTATAGCGAAACTGACGTTGAAAGGGCCTTAGGTAGGAGTTTCAATTAAAGATGAAATAAAAAAAACGATTTTATATTGAGGCTGATGATACTTATAACGACGATAGAGTGGAAAGAGGTATATGTAGGAGTCTAATTAAAAGATAAAATAAAAAACGACTTTACTATTTGATGATGACCCTATCACTGTCCGATAGGTCAGGGGTCTATGTAGAGTGTCAGTGCAGGTTCTAAATGATAAATTATGCATGGCTTGAAATAAGGGCTTATAAACTTTCTAAAGAGATAAAAAAACGATTTATATTTGATGATGACCTTAGCTAAGACCTGATAGAAAGGGGCTTAGTAATTCCAATTAAAGATAAAATAAAACAAAACATTTATATTTTTGATGACTATCATACGATAGGTCAGAAGAGCTTATTAGGAGTTTCAATTAAAGAAATAAAATAAAAAAACGACTTTATATTTGATGATGACTTATAACTGACGATAGGTGAGGGGCCTTAGGTACGAGTTTCAATTAAAGATGAAATAAAAAAAAGACTTTATATTTGATGATGACTTATAACTGACGATAGGTGAAGGGCCTTAGGTAGGAGTTTCAATTAAAGATAAAATAAAAAAACGACTTTATATTTGATGATGACCTATCACTGTCGATAGGTCAGGGGTCTTAGGTAGGAGTTTCAATTAAAGATGAAATAAAAAAACGACTTTATATTTGATGATGACTTATAACTGACGATAGGTGAAGGGCCTTAGGTAGGAGTTTCAATTAAAGATGGAATTAAAAAATGACTTTGTATTTTATGATGACTTATCACAGTCGATAGGTCAGGGCCCTTAAGTGGGAGGTTCAATTAAAGCTGGAATACAAAAATTGACTTTATATTCGATGATGCTTAGATTAATTTCTCTTACCACTTAAGCAATAAATAAATATCTTGAATATGATAACGAATTTCAGTGAAGACCCTCTAGTTTCCTTCTGCATGTGCAAGGTAGGGTAGGTGAATGGGATTTTTTGAAATAATCACAAAATCTTTACTTAAGGCAAGAAAAATTAATGACAGATAAACAATCGTGACCGCATAGTATTTTATGACATTAATGAGCGGAAAATAACTACTTGAAATGGTGTCCATTTTTCTTTTACGCATTGAAGCTCGCTAGAATATCTTCGATCATAATTGAGTGGATTCTGCAACGCTAGACATTCGCGGTTAGGCCGTTCCACACCATTCGGAGCGCAGCGCTCCACTCTGCCGTTAATGCCAAAATCCGATGAAAATCGGCGCCGTATAGTAAAATGTTTGTATTTTCATCCGGTCCAATTTTCCATTCGGAGCGTTGGACAAAAACTGAAATTCGATCGTGGGGAAGGGGAGCGAGAATCTCTCACAAAAGCGGAAACCACAAAATGGGGGGAGGGGAAGTGAGGCTTTTTCGGGAAAGCCGTCTGGGCGTTTCGTTTTAAAGCTGGCCATTCACATCCTTTCCAAACGGGAATTTTTGGAACACAGGAAGAAAAAAGCAATCGTCAGTTTTAAAAACCGATGGAAATTAGCATAGCGCCTCGGGGAAGCTGGAATTCCAACGAAATCAAAATCCAGCACTTGCCCCGATTCCAATTTGGGGACTCGAACGAGGGTAAGCAGTACATCAAGGGATCTGACTAGATTGAGACTTCGCTTCGAGGCTAGGAAATCGGATATCCGCCAGCGGCCTTTGATGTCTCAAGTGAATGACGTGACTGGATTTTTCGTTTAAAATGGGTGGGAGAAAAACGGGCTTAGAACAAATGTCATGGCTAGTCTTCAAGTGAATTGCCGAAGGAAAAGCTGAAGGAGTGGTAGGCACAGTCGACCTAGGGTATTGAAGTGACCGGTTGTGTGGTTTGCATGGAGCCTCCGTGAATGACTCACCTAAATGAATGGGCTGAACATTGGAACTGTGTGGAGCGATGCGCTCCAAATGGCACTCCTCTCGTGCATGTCCATCTTAACATCGCTCAACTCCATCCATTCCATATTTTCTGCAGCACGTACCTTATTTTAACCAGCAGTTGTTTATATATTTATTTATGAAACTGTTGGATAAAGAATTATCCGTTACATAGCTGCTTTAGGTGAGTCATTCCGGTGAATTTTATATCCGCGACAAAAATGCGATGAGTCTTGGTAATCGATTCATTCCTCATCACAAAACAACCATGAGCAAATGTGCGCTGCTCTA
>BGPR01006426.1:33424-43615 GCA_013235015.1 Araneus ventricosus
TTTTATTTCAAAATACCATCACCCCGTGGATTAAAACATTACATTTGATTTTAACGGAGAGTTTACACCTGACTCACGTGATTAGAGTGAGCGCGTGATCGTTATTCTTCTCAATATCTTTCCCGGACACAACAATATTCAAATGAGCTTTACGAAAGTGGAAAAAGTATTTTAGGAAGGAATTAAGTTCTACGCTTTTAAGCCAGACGGGAAAATACAATTCTACATTGATGCTTGTAGAAATGAAATTTTGCAAGAAAGTATTTGATTGAATTTCAAAAAGTCTGACAGTACTATGTAATATATGGTTGAAATAGTATTAATTTGAGTAGTTCCAATTAAGATTGGATATATATATATAAGTATATATATATCCTAATCGCTTAATCGAAGAATCACATATATATATATGCATATATATATATATATATATATATATATATACATATATATGTATATATATAGCATATATATATATATATATATATATATAGATATATATATATAGACATAGATATAGATATATATATATATACATATATGGATTTTTGGGGATTTAATCCTGTCGATATATTGCATTGCAGTTCTTTCTATTCGTCGGAATTCTTTCTTGTCTTTATTTTGTCCGGTTACTCATAAAGAATCACTGTTTGTTTATGAGTATATAATTCCACGCTGCGATTTGGAATACCTATTTTCAAAAGAAGAATACTGAAAAATAGAAATCCGAGCATAATTAAAGCATGCAGTTCTATTTTTTTACCTTACTGATGAATCCCATACAGAGATTTAGTATATTTTTACACTTAAAACCAAGATTCTGTTTAAAGTGTGATATCAATTAATACAGAGCATCGTTCATACAATATTAGAATAAATATTTGACGCACGCATTATTCAGCTGGAAATTTATGTTATTTACAGAAAGTATTAAACCAAGTTCAACGGTGGTTATTTTAACTAATGAAAGTTAATTTTTTTACTAGAGACAAGATTCCAAACATTTTTCTTCAATCTAAATAAACTTTATGGGAAGAAGATTTTATTCATTTTTCGAACTTTGTTTCAAGCATACTTCATCACAAAATCGGCGCAGCTCTTCAAAGCTAATAGTATAATTTCCTTCACCAAATATTTTCCACTAATTTGCCTCGAGTATAGATTATATTCAATTGCAGCTAAACTTCTAACTACTTAATCCTTTGTTTTCATATTAATTGTTTGAAGTAGTCTGGGATTATCCTGCTTGAGATCTCTTCGATGGTCTGCATTTGATCATTTTTTCTTTTTCTGAAGGAGATAAAACTCCTTTATAAGGTAGAGAAAAAAAAATTCGTGTTTTTACTAAGGCATTAATATCAAAATGAAGCGATGAATAAAAAAAGTTCCATAATAGCGGATTCTTGGAGTTCCATAAAATTTCTTGGAACATAAAAACTTCCTATCTTTTTCAAACAGCTTCCAATAAATTGCATACCAGCTGCTGTTTTGTTTAAATCCTTAGAAATGCAATCATATCCTACAGCGAAACCTCTTAAAAGACAGTTTGCTGTTGCCTGTTTATATTTTGGCTTTTAACCGTGACAGGAATTTTAATGAGACAAAGAATTTTTATGGCTAGGGTTAGTGAACTCTTAAAAAATAAGAAAGGCAATGGAATTTACTTTCGAAACTCCGCACCATAAAACTGAAATTCTATTCTAGATTTACTAACATAACTACCATTATCAAGTTCGTATTAAAACAGCAATTTTGTTCTAATAAATTAGATAGCTTCTGATAAAATTGCTATTTAATAAGTCTTTTCAAAACAAATTTTTTCCAGCCTGCAGTTTAAGATTCAATATATTGTAATTTTACCTTGTCAGAATTTATTCCGTAGCAATTATCAATTATCTATGGGGTAGAAACATCATTGTTAGGGAAGACAAAAGATTTTAGTGGGTTGTTATAACTTTTAAGAAAATCAATAGAACCGTGCGAATATCGCTCTTGAAGTGCGTTTAGTCATATTGTGTTTGAATGCACGGAATGTTATGTCAGTCACGGAATGTTACATTCACCGACAAATTTGTGTTTCGTACAGTGAACATAACATGATTTCGACAATGGTTTGAATATGAAAGAAGTTCAAGAAAAGGCTTAGCAATGAAAGAAATGATGAGGAATGCAGCGGCAGGCCGTGGGTGAGAGTCCTAACCCGAATTTATTCGCTTTCCTTCTGGATATTGGTTTTCTTTTACGAATTTACTTCATTTGTTGTGATTTTACCTACACAATTTTTTAAATGAAATATTTCTTTCTCAGTTTTTTTAGAAAATGTTACTACTCGTGACATTCTTATATTTTATCACTAACCTTCTATATAGGATTTTAAGACTTGGACCATTTTTTAACTTAGAATTTTTCCTACGTGAATTTCGCTTCTAACTTTTGTTTGGCACAGCGTAGACGCAACCAGTTTTTGTGCCATTAAATGAAAAATTCCATTCCATTCCTAAGTACCTTCCATAAATTGCCAGTCCCTGCTTCATGAAATTGCGTTGGAGTGTCTAAAGTTGCGCAAATTGTGTGCCTGCTGTGTCCCACGTTCACTAACACATTAGGAACAAAACACTGCTTTTCATATTGTTCCGTGAGGAGGATAATGCCTATTTGAATTAAATATTCAAATAGGCATTATTGCGGATGGATATGGGTATTACATGAGACTCAGAAGCAAAACGTATTCCATGGAAGGGAGGCACACTTCCTCGCCATCGTTATTATCACAGGTAGCATAGTTTTTCAATACGGGGATACAAACTATGATTCCATATTATGTCAAGAGTCTGAACACGGATAGCAGTTATGTTAAAATATATTCCAACGCGCCTACCACAGTTAACAATAAAGGGTTTTGTTCCATTACGGTTTGAGTTCTGTAAATTGGTCAGCGGAACTTATTTTCTGGATATCCTAAATACCACTCCGTTGGGCGCAACCGGCCTGCAGGCACAGCTCGGACATTTTAGTTGTCCCCTGCCCTTCTAGGAAGGGTAAAAGTCTTTCTTCTGTAGTAGTCTCCTTTTTCTACCTGATGTTCGGACTCCCTATTCTATTGAACACTATGTGAAGTGCAGATATCGACATATTGGCTTCACACATATGAATGTTCGTAGTATCCGATTATTTTTTTTAATCACAGATAATTATTGAATTTATTTCATGACTTTATCATGCAAATTTGATGTAGTGAAAAACGGTTGCCCCCCCAAACTTGCTTCGATTAAAGGAAAGAGACAATACATCAGCATGTTTATTTTGAGTGCTGGTGAAAATCGTCTCTCTCCAAAACTTGCTTCGATGAAAGGAAAGAGACAATACATCAGCATGTTTGGTTTAAGTTCTGGGAAGATTTGGTGTCCTTCGCACCGAAAGTGAAGAAGTACCCTGTTTTCGTGTTTTCGCTTCATGATGACGATATCCCCACTTTTTTCTTTTAAGCCTCAACGGTTAGTTTAGTCATTAATTTCAGGATGCAAAATTTAAAACTAATATTATATAACGATATTAATTTCGAGATTGTCCACCTGTGTCTATCAGGACCATTGCGCCCAAACTCCCCGGTGCATATATTGAGCCCGACGGAGGGATGCAATGACCTTATATTTCTCTGGCAGTCTTCATTTCACATCGCTATTGATAGTTAAGAAAAAAAAGAGTATTTGCTGGTTTGGGTTGGAATGGGAATTGTTTTGGAACCGGAGGGTCAGATGCTCGAGGCTTGATATCAAGAAAGATCCGACGTTAATACGGGCCTGGTGAACGTTAAATATTACGAAGGTGAAATCTCATCCGCGGCTGCTGTGGTGCGGAAGTTTGGAGAGGAAATAACGACACATGCGTCGTCCTAGTCAGCTGACTAAGGTTCAAATTTGCGATGTCCATCTCAAAATAATGTGGCTTCAAAACGGATATACGTCTTACTGAAAAACATTATACACATAAAATTTCGCAGAAATTTGATGCGATGTTCTAGACCTTCGGCCACATTTTTTTGGGGAAACCATAAAATTTTAACTGGATTGGAAGCCAAAGTATGCAACCTATCGTAACTTTAGCGGACAAACATTGGTTTACTATTATCTGAATAAAAATCGTTTTTAACAAAATATTCCTAATTTATTTAGAAAAACATCCGGAATTCGGCACTGTTCTCATAATCAACATTTTATATTAAAAATAACTACAATAAATTGAAGACAGAAATTAAAAGTAAAATTAAGTCCACAAGCTCATAAGAGACAAATGTAAAAAAATATCTACAAATACCAATAGATGGATGTTTTAAAATATGTGTTCGAGAATCTTGTTCTGGTTTATAAACAAAGAACTGAACGCTCAAATCTGTTTTCTATGTCATATTCTGTTTCCTTCTGACAACAAATCTGATTAAAGTATATTCTCTTAAAAGAAAGCTTTTGTTTTCTACTTCAAACAGCTTTCAACGAAAGATAGCCATTTCAATTGTACTACTTGGTTAGTTCTTCTTTCCTTAAAATACATTTTGAATATCTAATAGCTATATCGATTAGTTCTTCCTGGTACTTGAATACTGCGTGCAAGCGTAAAACGAGAATTCCACGAGATCTCTGAATAATTGCAATAAGAACGCGATAATCGTTCATTCTTCGAAATTTCATCCATCACTACTTCTTGAAAATGGGTCATTTAACACTTCTTCGCAAATTCTTTTAAAAGTAATTGAATGAACAATATGAAGTATCATTTCTTGAAAAAAGAAATTACTAATTTCGGAAAAGCTTAGTATATTAAGAAACATTTCACTGAATTCTCTTTTTATCTAGAATCGCTTTTTGTTTGGAGGTATCTTTATAATCTATACAATCTTTGTGCCAGAATAATCTAGAAGCTTTCTGTTCGAAAAGATGATAGACATTTTGAGAAATTTTATAAATAAAATTCGCCTGAAGTATATCAAAATAATTTTTTGAAGTTATATCCTGTGCATGATTCGAATGAAAATCACAATAAGAATTTAGGAGTTTTAATTGGTTTGTCATGATCGTTTAATGCAAATTGTTTCACTAGATGACTAATTTCCATACCTTTGAAAAAAGAAAGCCCTGCTTTGAACAAAAAAGGTAATTGAATCATCACTTTTCACATCAATAGTTAAAGAAGGAGATAAAAATAGATATTACATTCAAAAATTATTAGATGGCATTTGCTGAAATGCTTTTCTTTATTAAAATTCAACCAACAACAGAAAGACTACTTAAAGCAAAAAACAAATCGTTTTTTAATTTAAAATACATTTATTCACAATTATTAGGAATTTGTTTACTTTTTGAGTTACTAAATTTAAATAATTAAAAAAGAATTGGTGTTTATTCAGATTTCTTGGATTAATAACCTCAAAATAAAGCTATATTTGTGGAACAAAAAATTACTACCAAATTCAATAAAAGAGAAATATTTTTCTATTCAGTAAGCTAAGTTTTTAATTCTAAACCCACACGTGTGAATAGTTCCGACTCCAAAAACTATGAAATTCTCCCCCCTCCCCTCTCTCTTTTCATTTTTTAGGCATACAAAGAAGATAATGCATTTTTATGTAAAGAAAGGAAAGAAACGCTTCTTCATGGTGAAATATTTATTTCAGCCATGTTCTAAAATTGAAAGAGGGTTTTAATGAGGGTCAGGAATTTCTATCCAACAACATTTTTGATAGAAAAACTTTATCCTTTTTTTCCTAGCACATGAACCTTGTCTCAGTGTTCATCGTGATGAAAATTCAATCTGAAAATTATTGTAGCATAATCTAAGATTTTTCCATTTCTTTTTAAAATATCCCTTCAACTTGGGATTAATGACACATTTTTTGCTAAATGATATTCATAATCGATTTTTCTACGAGAAAGATGCCAAATGAGCACCAGAAATGAATTATTTGATGGTATTCTTTAAAAGAATTCAATTATAAGTCGAGGGAGTTTTATTTAATGAAAACTATATAATTGATTTCCGGATTTAGTTGTGAACCAGATGAGTTTTACAAATATCGAAACCCCAAAAGTTGCTACAAGCTAATTAACGGTAATATGAAAGTTCCGAAATTATAAAAAGGTTGCCAAACACTGAATATAACTTGTGCAGAGTATTTAAAATATGGAAGAAACGGAATTTTTAAGTTTTCAAATAGTTGCTTGACTTTTCTTACCTTTGTGGTGACGTGGTAGAGCTTGACAAATCTCTTGACATGTAATTTACATTTCTAGCTGTTTCATTTTTTATCTAATTTTTTTAATGATATGGCAACAGTCATTTGCTGTTGATATATATGTTGCTGAATTTCGTAAATGAGCGATGCCTTTTTTTGTATTTTTCTTGCGTCATTGTTTCATTTAATTAACGTTAAATGTTATAGTTTTATAAATATTTTAATATGGGGTGAATGAAATAGTTGGAGTCAGACAGACACACTTCATTTGTTCACACCTTCAAAACTTTTGTTATACTGAAAGGTTTGAATTTTACCTGTCAGAAACTGCTTTAACATTTTTTTCAGTGAGAAGATACAGGCATCGTGCGCTAGAGCGTGATTGGCTATTAATTAATCACACATCATGAGACCCTACCATGTCGATGGCACAGAACATGTTCATTATAACAAAAATGAGCGTAAGCAACCTAGTATGTTTTACTCTAAACAACCAAAAAAATTATTTAAATGAAAAAAATTAATCAATAAATGTTTCAGTTGGTGTAAATATGCACCACTTAATATGCTTTACGTTTAATTACTTTGTAATTGAGAAATTAATATCCTTATTCATTTTTTGAAAGCAATGCAGAATGAAATGTATTGTTATGAATTTTTTAGTATCTATTTTAATATCGATGATTTCAATTTTTTTGAAATATTTCATTTGTAATTTCTTATAAAATTATATAACAACCACGGTATTAAAGGATAAATTGATCGGTTGATTGATTGAATGATCAATTATTTAATTATTTCTATTCAAACCTCATTATATATTCGTTGTTTTAGTTCTTACTGTCAAAAATATTCATTCCGAACATTTAATTGACATTATAAATAAAAAAAGAATATCTTCTGATGCCAGAAACTCATAAATCTTCCAAAGCTCAGTCAAAAATACTACTGTCACTTTTATCTTTCTTGGGATTATATCTTCATTTTTAAAACAACATCATGATGTTTGTCGAGATTTTAGAATTTATTGTTAAGTTTAATTACTGATATTTTATTCAGAAAGAAATCAATAAAATGGATTGAAAATTATTTTTCAAAGATTTTATCTCTCATACATCTATTCAAGCCTAGTGTATTAAAACAAAGAATTCAAAAACGCAATTTAAATTGTACAAATTAGAGATACATGTGCACAATTAAAGACAAAACATTTCGCAAATGTTTTGTAAAGTAAGGACAGTCCTGAAAAATAAATGGAATGAGGACTGAGCAAACAGTTATTGTTAATAAATTTAGTGTAAACGGCCGCATAAGATGCCTAATACTATTGACAGTATTGCTTTTATACCCTTTAATAGTACCATTAAAGGGGATAAATAATTAGGCCAACCTTCTGGCACTAAATGCGCCGCACTATGCTTAAAATTCTTCACTCACCCCATTAGAAAAAGAAAACCAAAATACCAGCCCTAATCCCATTGTAATTATTGGATGGGCCGTCCTAGTAAATACAAAAGGAAAAAGTCCCAATAAATTTCTTGTAATCAAGTACATAAAAGTGACAATGCACGCAAACACAGTAGCCAACTTTTTAGAGAAGGAATCATATCTATCTTGTGTATAATGCGTTTACTTGCATTTCACGTACAAAAATTTACAATAAGAAAAGTAAATAATTTCAAACCCAGATTAAGCCAGAAATTAAAGTTTCAAATTTATGTAATGATATGTTCTTTGTTGTGAAAAATGATTGTTTCAAAATTAATACTATGTTTTAGATAAGTAAACAAGATGCATAATATTTTCGTTTAGAGAGGCCATAATTATTCTATTATATATTTCAACCCCTCATTTCTCGAAACTCTTAGAATTTGAAGTAAAAAAAGTTATTGTTGGCCCACAAAAATATAAATGGGTTCATTTATATGCAAATTTTGCAAAGAACAATCAGAGGTTTCATGCAACACAAAGACGTAATTTATCGCTCTGCGGTTTCCCTCTCAGTGAAAGTAATTAGGATGAGACCGTAAACGCGTTCGGAGCTCAAATATAAATCTTATTTCTCCTTCTTTTCATTTTTGGAGATTAATTTATGCACAGAACAGTTTCAATTACAGTATACGTGCGAAAGATTTAACCTTCGCCATTGCATTTCATTGCGTTTTTGGTGAGTAAATCATCCTCGTTATTTGAAAGTTATCAATAATTTAGAACTAGCCCTCTAAAAAGAATAAAATTTCCCAAAAGTTGTGGTAAAATTAACTATTTAAAACTTCATGTATATGAGTAATTTGATGGCCGCGGTGGCCTAGTGGTAAGGTCTCGGCTTTGGGGCCGGAGGGCTCTAGGTTCGAGACCCGATTCCACTGAAGATCCGCCGTGTATGGGGCCTGTTGCACGCTAAATCATACGTAGTGGTCAAACGTTCTCCCGTTGGTGTGGCGTGGAAGTTTGGAGAGGGAGGTGCCAGCTCAGGTGTCGTCCTCGTCATCTGACCGAGGTTCAAAATTACGAGGTCCGTCCCAAAATAGCCCTCGTGTTGCTTCAAAACGGGACGTTAATATAACTAAAACTAAACTAAAAAAAAAAATATGAGTAATTTGCTCCCTCTCATTAGTCGGTAAATTTTCACGCCAGAAGACAGGATTAAAATTGCATGTTTTGTACTAATTAATGATACAATTTTGAGTAGTATTAATAATTCTCCATTTTTCAATTAGAATAACACGTGCGTAATAATATTGTAATAATGAATTCACATATAATTTTTAAGCTTTAAAATAGAGGTAATTAATCGCCCCGTGGAGAACTGTGTTCTCCTCGTGACAGAGGATTTGGCTTCTGGCACAATCCTGCTACGTAGCCAGAAATTTTTAAAACTGTAGTCTGAGTTCACATAATAAGCAAAGATATGGAAATATTCAAACTGTAGAAAAAGAATTATGTACGTAAATACTCACTATGACAGAATTTAAAATAGACAATTATTTTTCTTTTCCTTCACCGCTAGAAAAAAGAATTCTCATACTATTTTTTTTATAACGATTTTAAATAAAAATATTTATGATATGTTTTTGGAAACTTCTTTAACAATTAAGATAAAAATTTATATCAACAAAATTGTTTAGAACATAATATTGCATAATACAGAATCAATTCAAAACACACACACAAACACATAGTTAAATATTTCAAATAATCAAAACATGTGTTATATTTCAATATATGCATATAATGCAAAAATTAAAATTCAAATAAAGTTACCTTATCAATAATCATACAAATGAAATACAAAAGATAGTTTGATTATATACTATTACTACTATGAAAAAGACAACTCAGAATTGGAATTCCAACAATCAAATGCCGATCAGTCTTGGGAACCTATATTTGTCGCATTAATCTCGATTTGTGGCACCAATCCTCTGCGAAAGCCAATTGTTGGAAAAACACACAAGTAAAGGAATAAATCTCCAAAATATTTCAAGATTAGAAACGAGAAAGTATATAACTTAAAGCATACCACTTCAATAGTCTTAGTTATTGTTATCACTTATATATATATATATAATGACTAAGGAATTTTTTCTCATTTTTAAAATAAATCCTTCTTAACGACAATTAATTTTTAATTACGAACATATTATTCCTACTTCAATCCTATGATTAAAACACTTCTACTGTAACTAGACTCGCAAGAGTCGCAATATTTCTCGTGTCTCAATTTCGGTACTTTTCCCTTTTTTGGTATTACAAAAACTCTCCTCGTCTGCGTAATTCCTTTTTTCGTAATCATGTAACTCACTGAGCAAGTCATACCGTTCTAGGCGTAATTCTTCATTCCTGGCCAGGGCTTTATTATTTCAATAATCTTTTAAAAATCTAAATCATAGAGTATGCTATAACTAATTTGATTAAGCCTTACTTCTGGAATAAACAGTTTTGGCCTTAAACGACTGCATCTT
>BGPR01006426.1:46202-80601 GCA_013235015.1 Araneus ventricosus
ATATATATATATATATAAATACAAGGAACTAAAGATATATAAAATGGTATATGTTTTATATCTTTATGTTATATAAAATGAATAATATGTTATGTATATATAAAATGTCAATGAACTTAAAAAAGTTTACGATTTCAACAGTCATTCAATCTAAATTAAAAGAAGTTCCGATAAAAAAAACTTAATCTCTTGATAATTACATGATTAATCACTTTTACAGCGGAAATTCCAATACGTTACTTTTCCTAATAGCGATATCAAATTATTCATTGACAAGTTAAGGAACCGATCACCCATTTATTTTTCTTTTCGAAGCTAATCTTAAATCCTACCATCTCCGTATTAACTGATTTCGAGTTGTTACGCAAGAATAAGATTTTGAGCAAAGTCCTGCTAAGAAGGGAAGATCATTTACTTGTAATTCATTCTTAATTCCCAAATACTTCATCTGGTATTAAAAATTTTTTTCGAAGTTGAATGCACAATCGGAAACCATCCATCTGCCCCATGAAAGTTACTGAAGCGTGGAACTTTGCTCCGAGAGAAGTCAGGATTGGAAGACATTTAATAATATTTTTCACTGTTCAAAGAACTCATCCATAAACTGGAGCGACGGCTGTGCAAAATTTTCTTGATGTCGTGTTTTTTTCTTCTCTCCGATGACAGGAATTTTTTTTCATTATAGCTTTTGTCTTTTATGCGCAAAATTCAAAAATAAAAAAAAGATTTGTAGTTATACATAGTTATCTACACTGTTTATGCCTGTATTTAACAAATTTGAGTGGGTCACTGTTATCACTGCAATATCTCCTTAATAAATTGTAATTCTTCTCCTGACCCTTTCTTCCTCGGGAAGTCTTCACATGCGAGTTTTATCATAATTGCGTAATTAATTTTCAGAAATGTGTTTTTAAATCAGTTTATTCCATCATCATTTCGATAAAAAACATTTTGTTCAATTATAATAATTTAATGACATAAATTTGAAGCTAAATGAAACAAGAATTCTTTATTTATAAATTCATAACTATCAGCACAGACTGTTTCAGAAACACCTAACGTCGCTTGGCTTAAACATGGAACACTACGTAATTCCCGACATAAAACCAGAGGACTGATGTAAACAAGAATGAAAATCTGGAATACTTAGGGAAACTGGGAAAGACTTACGCAAATAGTCCAGTCATTCGGTAGTTTTTTTTAAAGCAAATTCTGGTGGAGTTGTAAATTTGTGCCCCTCTATGTTTTTGGGATGCTGATTACGAATCTGATGTTTGCCAACAAAACTATTTGTTGGAATTTTAGTTATAGCCAAAAAACATGAAAAAATGGAGTTTTCCCAGTTTTGGCTTATAACTCAAAAACTATCAAATTTTGTATACCATCATTAAAAATAAAAAAATCAGCACAAAATTTCCTACAAATTATGTCTGTACATTTTTTTCGTTACGCTTACAATTTAGGATCTACAACTAATTGAAGTTTGGTCAATATTTGAGTTACCTGCTACCGCGGTTGCACAATAACAAATCTTCCTATCTGTACGCACTAAAATTAAATATCCTATTATAAATACACCTTACTTTATATCTTACTAATCTCATACAAATTTTCTACCGTGAAGTTCTTTCTGCAAATAAATTTTCCATATGCTATACTAGACAAGAAAGTATTTTAATCAATCGAACAATGCCTGATATAACAGTTAGTTCAGAATAAAATTTCTTAATTACCTCTAAAAGGTTGGTGTTGATGGAAATTTAGAGCCACTTTCACAATAAAATTTTAGTTACAAAACAGTAAAAGTACTTAATTTAAGTAGTTTTTAATTAAACTTTATTAATTTCCTTTAGCTAATTTAAATAACTGGATATGTAGTAACCATAAAAATGGCATGAAAAAAAGATAATAAACATTCCAAACTGTACAAATCATAATAACTTAATAATAACAATAATACAACCTGCAATCATAATTATAATAGTATTATCTACAAACATTACCCAGTATCTTAACTTTATCTTCGTCGATTTGAGGTATATGTTCCAATATATTCTGGAAGATCGTTTGCGTCTTCCTCGACATGCAAAGATAGCGAGAGCTCAACTAAATCATCAGGCAGTATTGGTTCACCATAAACATCCTCATCACTATTTATAACTCGAGTCTTCCTGTTATTGCAATTGTCCCACTAACACTGAACAAAACAGTCTGGCCTTCCTACAGCTGCAATTTTCAGTGCATTCCTTCTTGCACTTGCAGGATAGAGTCAGGTTCTGGGTTTCAGAGTTTGGACAGTTGTAGCCCACTGTTTGTTCTTTCCTAATCCCAGTCTTCATATCTCTTTTTATTGCCAAGCTAACGTTGGATATGATGGTAAACTTTTAGGGAATGTTGGTTGGGAAGCTGCTTCGGTTGGAGGGAGCGAAGCCAAGTTGTTACCTTGTTAAATGAAGATAACATGTAACATTTTTAGAGAACGTTATTCAAGGATGGTGTATCCGAGCTGGATGTTGGGTAACCATACAATTCCACAAGGAAGCGTTTCCCCACATCCACAACAGCTTCAGTGGTCATATCTGGGTTTTAAAAAAATTCATTTACTTGAGAAGATCAGGATAGTTTTTCAAAGTTTGTACAAATTTCATTTTACCATAATTAAATAGAGCTGGTGTGGTGTCACACCCTCTCACGGCATGTATGAATAAAATATTGTCGGTGATTGTTTTTTCTAAAGCAATGTGAGCAGAAAATATTTTTTGAACTATTTTTCCTTCTCTTGATTTTAGGAAATATACGCTGTCAAATGCGCAGATACCTATTAAGATGACGGAAAGGTCGATATCTTCTCATATGAAAACCATAGATGGATGTGTTGGGGATAAGTCTAGAGCTGAGTTCACAATTAAACAATCATCATCTTCGTCTGCTATTTTGCACGTCGTGTTTACTGAGAACTTGTTCATCAGGATGGAGATGAGTCGATCCTCGTTCTTCGGATTGACCAGGAATTTTTCTAGGGAACCTGTTGGTACCGTCGTTTCATCAAATATTACTTCGCTTGTCATTTGCTTCCGTGATCTTCTGGCCCGTTCCATACCTCCTACTGTTTAATTTTCAGGATACCCATCCAAAATGATAAAAGCACTTGATTTGCACATATACGAACATGTTACATAATTATTACAAATTGATGAAAAAATTGAACCTTGTTCCAGATGATTCTGTGTAACAAGTTTCTCCATCAATAATATACACTGCTTTCAGCACTAAAATCCTATCTATATGGCTTGAATGCTTTGTACAAAGAGGATTTCTAATTCCACCTTCATCAAACAGAGGTAATAGAAAGGGACATAGTTCATATGTTAAGAAATCCTTTAGGACTTTATCTGATTGCTTTGCAATGTTAATTCCGCTGGAAGATCATTCTAGGGTTAACAAATACACTTTCATCATGCATCTTGATGACATTACTCATTAGAGCTAGTGGTTGCACTCTGTCATTTCCTTTTGAATTTCACAGTATGAAAATTACTTCCTTCAATTCTTTTTATAACAAAAATAACTTCCTCTTTGGCCATATGACAATTGATACTTGAGTCTCCAACAATCAGATTGGAATTTTCTGGGAAAGGATTCAAGTGTTTGAACCACTACACCATTTTCCTGCAATCATCATCTCGCTGAACTCTTGATCATTGATATCAAATGTTGATAAGAGCTGATCAAATCAACACCACAGAATTTTTCAATTCCATCTCAAATATGTTGGAGCGTTATTGTACCCTGCGTCCAGCTAGTCAGAACACTATCAATGACACAACAGCCATGAGTGAGGCCCCAAAATGATTCACGTTCTTCTTTAATGACTGTTTACTAGTAATATCACTTCACATGCCAGACCAGAACTTGAATGTCCGCCGAAGTGAAGTTACCTTGAGTTGTAAACTTTTTTTTATTCTTCTGCTTCCATTGCACTCTTCAAGTCCTACATATCTTGCAGATATAAATGGGCACACTTAACTTATGAAAAATGGAAATAAGGTAGCATTTTCAGGTAGAGAGATTTAGAAGAAATTTTGTGCAGATTATATTAGCATATTCATAACATAATAACTTTAACTGACATTAATAACATAATTAATAAAAACTTTATTTGCGGAAAGAACTTTACGATGGAAAAAGTATATTAATTAAGCAGAAATTTATTTAGTAAGAAAGATAATTTTGTGCATACAGATAGGAAGGTTTGTTATTATTCAAGCCACGTAGGCAGGTAAGTCAAACTTCAACCAATTATAGCGCCTAAACGGTAAAAACAACGAAAAAAATTGCCCAGACATAAATTGTAGGAAATTTTGTATTGATTATTTTGTTATATATTGATGGTATACAAAATTTGATAGTTTTTGAGTTATAAGCATAAGAAATGGGGTAAAATCCATTTTTTCACGTTTTTCTGGCTATAACTAAATTTCCAACAAAAAGTTTTGGTGGCAAACCTAAGATTCATAATCAGCACCCCAAAAGCATAAAGGATTGAAAATTTACAACCCCACCAGAATTTGTTTTAAACCACCCCTTTTCGTCATCTAATGACTTGACTATAAGTAGAAAGTGAGATGTTCTTCTTGCAGGAATAGAGGTGGCCGAAATGAGGTCATTCTTTTCATTCATTCTTTTATATATATATATATAAATTCATAACTACCAGTACTGACTGTTTAAGGAACACCTCTCACCACTTGTCCCAAACATAAAACGCTACGTAATTCCCGCCATAAAACCAGACGGCTGATGTGAACAAGAATGAAAGTCTGGAATACCTCGGGAAACTGGGAAAGACTTACGCTTAAGTAGAAAGTGAGATGTTCCTCTTGCATGAATAGAGGTGGCCGAAATGGGGTCGTAAAATGCTCATTTTGCGTTGGATCTTTAATGTCTCCCAGCTTAGAATCCACAACGCTGCTTATAGTCAAAGTTTTCTTATCACTGACGATAGGCCTTAGGTAGGAGTTTCAGATGGTTAAAAGATGGTAAACAGATGGGATAAAAAAATGACTATGTTTGATGACGCTTAGATTAATTTATCTCCCTACATAAGCAAGAAATAAATATTTTGAAAATTCTTACTAATTTCAATGAAGACGCTCTAGTTTCCTTCTGCATTTGCAAGATGAATGGGAGTTTTTGAAATAATCACAAAATCTTGAGCTTTGGCAAGAAAGGAAAGCACCAGAACGCTGTTCCGGCACTACTTTTTTATGAAAAATGGAGACAAAACATTTTGAAAACGTCCTTAAAACAGCGTGATTTTTGTCAGCCAAGTTAGAACGCTCCAGTACTGCTTTTAAAGCAGTTTATTTTGCGACTACACCACTGATGAGTTTATGATCGAACAGAACGGCTGGCTCTCAAATGGCAGGTGTACCATGTTAAAAAATTCTTTTCATTTTACAGTCAGTTTGGAAAATGAGAACTGGAATTCAAACAAAATATTAAATTCCAAAGATTTATCTTAACTGAAACAGTAAAGATGTAGATAAATACGCATCAACTATTTTATTTTAATTACTCTTCTGTAGGAAATATTTTAAGCCATTTTAATTTTTAAAAAATCTGATTCTAAGTATAAAAAATCCTTTTTCAAATTAAGAAGAAAGCAAATATAAAAAACAACCCTTCGGAAATAATTGCGTCTGTGTTATAGAAACAAAATAATTTGAAAGGAGATTTTGAAGTTTAATCGCTAACGATCGCGACTTTATGGCATCGATTTTCGCTTCTATTTAAAGCAATCATCCGTTCCAAAAAAAAGTGGAGAAAAAGTTAATCTCTCAGAGAAATGCGAAGAGAATAAGGAAAAACAAAATTTCAGCATCGGACCTTTTAATACCTAATATACTTAATAGCAAAACTTAAAACTATTCATATAAAGTTAGGAGAACTATTTCCATTAATTCATTTTACTTTTCAAGCAGGATTCTCATTAAAACAGATTCCGGATTAATCGATTTTTGAAGAGTTACAGAAAAAAGATTTCGAAGAGTTATCCAAGAAAACATAGAGAATAAGATCATTTAGGAAAGAGTGGGGTAAAATTGGGTTCTCTATGATCTCTTTTCTTGCTGACATATACTGAATTAAACTCTACTAGTCAAGAAAAGGGAACAGTCACTGTGGCGTCTTGTTGCTGTTGAATTCACGGCGTCTGTGAAGGTTTATTTGTTTTAGGACTTCAACTCTCAAATGTAAGTTTATTGTTAAACTATCCTTACTTAATAATCATTGTGGCTGTAAAAATTATATTTAGTACAGCTTATTATACGTTTACTAAGGATTCATACCCTATCAAATAATACGGATTTAGTTTAATAATTATGCGGTTGTATTTCCTTTTTTAAAACCTCTGCACTCTGGGTGAATCTCTGTTCTGCATGTGGAATAAGACCGGGGCAGTCAGTATTGATGATTCCTCCGATAAAGACGATAAAAACACATCAGACGTTTATTGTTTATATTTTAATGATGTATTTTCTAATTTAAATAGAGGAGAAGAGTTAATCCAATATAAAAACTGTCTTAGTTGGCCAGCGATAGGCTGCATTGACGCGGAGGAAGAAGAAAATTGCTTTACATGTGAATTTTGTATCTAATATTCTTAAATTGCCATACAAAATAAAAATGTCTGCTACTCTTCCACTGAAAACCTAACTTTCTTAAATTCCCATACTAGTGGGATATAAATCGGGAGTATTCCCATACTCCCGATTTCCCCCGCTAGTGGGGTAAAACAGGGTGGTTTGAGGTTTTTCTACAAAAAAATCATTTATGGGAAAGGTAATGAAACTTTGTCTTTTCTGCAAAGATATATCGTACTCCGATGAACAACGAATATTTTAATAAAGCTTGACAAGCTCTATGTCGAAAAGTTTAGCTCCAACCGGCCTCCACCAATACTCGGTTTTACCCACTTTCCACTTTTTGCATGTTATGCGTTTTTAATTCCTAAATATTTCATTTGAGTTTAATAATTTTTGTCTTGTCGAATGGAGAATCGGAAAAAATCCATCAGTTCTTCTGAAATTATTGAAGCACGGATCGCAGCTCAGTTTGGTTTAGTTTAACTATATTAACGTCCCGTTTTGAAGCAACACGAGGGACATTTTGGGACGCACCTCGTAATTTTGAACCACGGGGAGATAGCGAGAACGGCAACTGGGCTGGCACCCCATCACCAAACTTCCACGCCACACCATCGGGAGGACGTTTGGCCACTACGTATGATTTAGCGTGCAACAGGCCCCATACACGACGGATCTTCAGTGGAATCGGGTCTCGAACTTGCAACCCTCCGGCCCCAAAACCGAGACCTTACCACTATGCCACCTCGGCCTATCGCGGCTCAGAGGGACGGGGGATTTGGAAGAAAAATATTTAATGCCAGTTTTCTCGCCTCAGAGAATTCATCCAATGAGTAAGGCGACGGCTGTGCAAAATTTTCTTGATGCGGTGTTGTAAGCTTTGCTACCGAAATATGAGAAATGTTTTTTTTTAATTTCTTCTCTGCCATTTTATGTGGAAAAAAAATTGCTGGCATAAAACTTGTACTCTGCATCCAACATATTTGTATGAGAAAAGGACATTTTATGTAGTTTCTGTTGGGAATAAATTAAATCTCGCTTCTTTTTTATCGGCAGCATCAGCAGAGCGTCAACTTTAGAATCTTATTAGCTCTAGTTGGTCAGCATTGTGATCGGCGCTAACTGCGATGATATGCTGATTCGGATCACTGATTGATCTGAATCAGTATGTCATTGAATAACATGAACTTTTCTTAATCTCCACACATATATAAAGGTGATACTAGTTTATCCTCACCCCTCCCCCCATTCTTACCGGAGAAAATGTCAGGATTTGAGTGTGCTGCGACCTGTTTTGAAATATGGAATACTCATGCTCAATTCCATATGCTAAGTATTGTTTCATTTTCTGTCTTGTGTTATGGTGCAAGTAGTAACCATGTTGTACCATAATAAATGTCATGTTAAAAATTAAGTTACCTCCATCGTCATTTGTGTGGATCTCGATATTTATGAAAAATTAAATTTATCAATTCAGGTTAATTTTCTTCACAAGATTTTTCTTGTCAGGACTTATATCAGAAAATATTTGAAAAGATAGCTTTAAAAAATAATCGTTTGGATATGGTTCACCGAAAAAATGTAAGATAAAAGTTGTAAAATTTCCGACATAGCTTTCTTTAAATATTTCTGTTCTTCCAAACTGAATAAATTATTTGTTTGCTTTGTTCTTTAATATTTTAGTGGATGCTTATAAGAAAATATATAGGCATTTTGTATTTTTTTGCCATTGTTTGAAATCTATACTTATAAAAGACAATGTTTGTGTGTGTGTGTGCGTGCGTGTCTGCGAGCGATGTCCAGACGAATCTATCACACTTACAGCCATGAAATTTAGCACACAGGTAGTCGTATTGGTGACTGAATGCGCTTCAAAGCCGGAATTTTAAAATTTAATCTAGAAAAGTTTTTATTTAATGTTTTGTATTGTTTTGGGTCATTTTCGTCACGTTTACGGCTGTATTATATTTTCTAATGATCGCTGAAAAACAATCAATGTGCCATCGGATAGAACAAATAATTTACTTTCTAATAAAGTTTGTTCTGAACTTTTAACTTAAATTACTGAATTTGGAGAAATTTTTAAAAAATAGTCAGTTTTGCCGACGAAATTTTGTTTTCGTATTTAAATTTACTGCATCAAACGTTCTAAGAACGTTAATTTTTTAAATTTTTTTTGGTAATGAATGAATATTCCCTTCCCCCTATTTAAAACAAGAACGGATAAAATTGAACGGTTGACTGAATTTTAATTATTTTTTTGTAGTGTGAAAAAAGTTTTGCGTCATAATATACTATGGTTCTTCGTAATCAAGGTCGCGTGACGTATTTACGCAGCATTTCGTCGAGACCATAGAGAAATAGCACGTGACGCCATAATCCCTTTGCTTTCAATGCGTCGACAGAACATTCTTTTAATTTCTGTTTTACATAGTGCGGCTTCAAAGTTTAAACCTGAAGTGGAAGATTTCATCTCTTTTTCCCCCTTCTTCTCTGATTCATTTTGGATGTATTTAAAAACTTCAGAAATTATGTTTGTCGTATTGTACCATTTAAAATTTCATTCGGTTTTCATTCTTTAACGCTTTACCTGGTTTATAGGAATCAATCTTTTAAATCCTAAAAATTGTGTATCGAAAATTTTGGTGTATTTGGTACTGTAACTTCAATTTGAAATCATCTCGTTGAATGGCTTTAATTCAAAGTATCTAATGTCACCAATGAACTATTTTAAACAAAATCCAAAGATTTTAATGCACAGCTTTACTGAATTATGACTCCATTTAAGCGAGCGAACTTTTTACTCAGTTTGAATTCAAATATCATCGTTTGCAGTAAACTTTATAATTTCATTGTCGTTTTTTATGAACGTATCTTCAGTTAATATCATTGTCTCGAAGAAAAATAAGCGGTCAAAATCAATAATATATATATATATATATATATATATTGTATTGGTTTTGTTTTCAAAAATTTATTTTACCTCATTGTGGGCTTTTAAAATTTTTTTGCTGAAATACATGATGCCTCGGGCAACGGTGTGCGGTTAGAGCTAGTATTAAATAATTCTTTCAAAACTTTCTTCAGTCCAAGGTTTTTCATTTCGCTGCGGAAATAAGATTCATTTTTTTGGTTTCATGTGCCAAAAAATATTTTTTGCTGCCATTTGCATGATGCATCCAACACGTTTCCGGAAGAAAAGAACATTTATGGGCGATTTTTTTTCTCGCCTTCTTGTTTTAATATTCATAAAAGTCTTGGATTCTAAAAAAATTCAATGAATTTTTTCGGATGCATTAGATAATAAGCTCAAAATGAATTTTAAGGCTTATAATCTTTTTCCTGTGTTTGCCCCTTCTGACTGTAAATATTCTTTATCGCCATCAATATATTCCTTCTGTCACAAATTGTGTTTTGACGTAAACAAAACAGAAATTTCGAATTTTTCTGAGTGCTAAATTTTATATTATATACACGAGATATATGATATGTAAAGCATTGTTTATACGTTTCTCATTTATATATCGTTTACATTTATGCGTAGTTTCATCACAGTCCCGATTCTTTCGAATTCATTTTAATGATCAAGTGCCTCGTTTATACGTCGCTTCCCGCATACTAAAATGTGAAATTTCCTCTCTTCTCGTATATGAACTGTGATAAAGATATCATGACATCGAAATCATTCACAGTTGATGAATTAATAAAAGACAAATTGTCCTGTTCTAATTTAAGTGACGATGAAGAAGTTATTCCACCTTTCTTTAAAGATTCAATGGACTCACTTCACTGAATAACTTCAAACTTATTAATAGAAAACAGATTGTCTTGTTCTAATTCAAGCGACGATGAAGAAATTATTCTACCTTTCTATTAAAGATTCAATAGACTCACTTCACTGAATAACCTCAAACTTATTAATAGAAGACAGATTGTCTTGTTCTATTTTAATCGACGATGAAGAAGTTATTCCACCTTTCTTTAAAGATTCAGCGGACTCACTCCACTGAAAAACTTCAAACATATTTTCTGTCTTAAAAGAATAGTGAAAAAGATTCAACGAGATCAATTCGATTCATAATGGCGTACGTAAAACTCACACACAACCAGCACGTCAGACGATGGTTAAAGATTTTCTTAATTAAAGGCCTACCTGCATGCACATAAATCGTATAAGATAGGTATAATTAGTACTCAAGATGTACAATAAATGCATAATTTTTCACACTTTCATTATAAATGTTTAATTTTAAAATTTAATTATTGATTTCCATAATAAGTAGTATTATACTACTGCTATCTTAAAAAATTAAAATTCACACTTTTAAATGAATTTGCATTAATAGCATTAAATTTGTAATAATCAAAGTTGTTTTCGTTTTAACTCTTTAATATGGAGGTGACATTTTTTTTCTATCTCCTTTAAAACCGAGACTTTTTGGAAGGAAGCGACATGAATTGAACTATCCCAACCTGGGTGGTCATTTACCACACAACCCCTTGTTATAAGAGGCACGGAAATGAGCTGTGGTCGGCAAGGATAATTGAACCCCTTACCGCGCTTATCTCTTAAGCGATCTCAGCACTTCATCTCCCCTCAAAAGAAGCCAATCGCCTCAGATTGACCTACGTCGCTGTTAAGGGGAAATTTTTAGACCGCCCGGGACCGCCTCACTCGATGTGAGAAGGTTAAAAAACGAACAAAATTTAGATTACACATCTTTTCATTTATACGTCGTTTCAGATCAGTCCCTTGAAAGACGTATGAACGGTGTTTTACTCTACTTTAAAAATGCAGTTCATGAACAATAATTTTGTACTTAGTCTTCAGTCGTCCTCGGTATAGGGTCGTAGACACCACAATGGTGTCGAAACTTGTAGAATGTGGAACAAGCTCAATCATTGTCTTATTGGTTATGGGCTCCAGTACCGATTCCACCAATAACTTTCAGTGTCTATCTCGGTATAGGGTCGTAGAAATCACAGTTTCTTCGCAATTTGTGCAATGTGGTACAAGCTCAATCATTTTCCTATTGATCATGGACTCCAGTCCCGATCCTACCAATAACTTTCAGTGTGTATCTAGGTATAGGGTCGTAGACATCACAGTGGTGTCGAAACTTGTAGAATATGGTACAAGCTCTATCATTTTCCTATTGGTTATGGGTTCGAGTCACGATCCCACAATGGCTTTCAGTGTCTATCTCGGTATAGGGTCGTAGACATCACAGTAGTGTCGCAATTTGTACAATGTGGTGGTGCAAGCTCAATCATTTTCCTAGTCATCTGATACCGCAAAACTATGACATAAGACTCAATATTGTTCAGATGGATCAAACTGCGAATTATAACAGATAAGTTACTAACTTATAAAAAATAAGATATAAGTTAGTGTAATAAATTTAAGCTGTCGTCTAAAATCTAAGCTGTGACAATAAGAAGTAAATTAATCTGACAAAGCTAGTAGTTTAAAGTTTGATTCTTTAATCATCAGTGCAGTAAGGATTATAATAACAGTTCATATTACACATTATGTAAATGAAACTAAATTTAAATTGCTATAATTTTATGTTTAATATAAGAGACTGATTTATAATTAGTAAGAGGGATTTTAATTTCACTTGCAATCAGATCAGATTTAGAGCTGCAGTGATGTCAAAAATATATTATGGTTTAATTTTGAATGAGGAAAAGCTAAAGAAAAGAAATTCATCTAAATTTGTGAAAGGGTAGTCCAATCTTCATTCAAAGATGAGCTACCAATGAAAAATCGTTGATTTATTGGTCTCATAATTTACGATCCTCCATAATAAAATCGTAAATTATGATATATAAAACTCGCTAATTTATTAACACTGCAGTAAAAGAAAATTGAAATTAATGCAGAAATATGTGGATCAATACTCTGTTTTTAAAACTAATCTAAACTCTTTCGTTTTTAAAATTACGTCTTACATAGTTTTACGTCTTTGATGATTTTTTGTAACTGCATATTAGAATAAATCTATTTCAAATATGAATGTCATATAATTGTTAAATTCAAAAATTAATCATGGCCTTCGTTAATGTCATTAAATATTACGAATAAGAGAAGTATAGTAAAGAGATAATGAACTTCGTTGTTTGATTTCAAGATATTTTTGTTTTATGTGTGCTGCGGAATATGGATAAATAAGTGCTTTGTTCAAAACACATATTTTAATGAAATGTTTTAAAAACAAAGAAAATTTATTTATAAATTTTGAAAGAATTTTAGATATCCTTGATTTAATTTCAGTTTTATTTATTCCTAGGAATGAAGAAAAATATCTACTGAGATATGATTTCATATATAGCATTTTTATTTATTTTTTAATCGGCATTTAAGCATATATTGACCCGAATCACTGAATTGAAAATATTTTTTTATATGATTAGAAATAGTTGCTAGTTATATAGCTGATAATTTTTTCTTTATTTTATTATAAAAGAAGGTAATTGTAATAGTTCAAATTTAAGGAATTTTTAAGCATTTTTAAGCTAAAATTACTATAATTATTAAGCATTATTAAATAATTTTATTAATTAATTGTTCATTATTTAAAAATGTATTCTTAATTTCAAGTATTTGAGATTTATTTCAATGAATACTTTTGAAGAAGTAGCTCACATCTTCGAAACTAGAAGCAGGTGTTAAATTAGATGAACGTCAACTAGAAGTAGGTGATAAATCTTCGTTAAAGTAAAAGCTGTTAACTTTTATATCGTTATTGTCTTTTTTCTCATACTTTATGCTATAATGCATCAACTATTATTACTCCATTCATCTTCATAACTTTTCTTATTAATCTATGCATTGAATTACATTATTAAAAAAGTATAAGGTGTTTCTTGCTCTGCTGATTTTATGACTATCATTTCACTCAGAGCGGAAGCAGAAGTATATTTCTCAACGCATTCATAACGATCATCACGGCGGTTTAAAATTTCCCTTTTAACCATTTGGTCCGAGCATAAAAACTGAGATATCTTGCCACAAAAGAAGTCAGGGTTTGTAAAGAAAAATGAAAATCTGGAATACCTCAGGTAACTGCGAAAAACTTCCGATTTAGCAGAAAGTGGGATGTTTCCCTCGCATGAGTAGAGTCGGCCGAAATGTGGTCATAAAAGGCTCATTTTGTGTTGGATCTTTCGGTCGCCTAGTTTAGCACCCAGTAACTTGCTTATGGCCAAAGTTTTTTTTACAAGTAAGAGTACATAAGGCTTTAGGTAGAAGTTTCTATTGTTGTTAGAGTGGATTACTGGACTCGATGGAGCTTAACTAAATTTTCTTTTTGTGTTTAACGAGAAATTACCATCAAAGTTTTGTGATATTTTAATTTCAGGGTATGGTTATTTGTTCTTTTCTTTTCATTAACATAAAATGTTTCTGTGTTAAAGATTTATCGGCACCGAATATTGTTAAGAATGGTATGAAGGATTATGATACATTTATGAAGGATTAAATATAAGCACAATTTCACAAAAAATGATTTGAGCTCACATTTTTATTTATAATGTAGAAATTACGATTTGATTTTTATTATTCATATTAACTCATATTTGTTTCTTTATGATCTATTGAAGACATAATATCAAATAATCGGCACTTATTATGATATTAAGTACATTAATAATAGCCAGAAACAGTTTACATATTTTGGGATAATTTGTACTATTTGTATTTTCGTTCCTTAGTAACAGAAATATATTTCACAAGCAACCATAGGAGCTAATGAGACTAAATTATCTATTTACAAAATTTTCTATGAATAAAAACACAGTGGCGATGCAACGAATTACATAATGAAGCTTTCAATCATTCTTTAAAAATTTGCATATAACGTTTTAAGAAGTTTTTTCCAACTTTTTATTTGTGAAAATAAAATAATTAGGAAAACAATTTTTTATCATCGGATCGAAAAAAAGAGGTTTCCCATGAAATAAACCTTATGACAAATATTTTAAAATGCATTCATGCTGTAAAAAGTTTTCGTAGGAGAATATTTGATGGGGATATTTAATAAAAATATAATTTAAAAATATTTCTGAATGTTTTGAAAAATATTGAAAGCGTTTAGAAACAGTATTTCACTTTAACTCGGTTTATGGCTGTTTACCATCACTTTTAACTGACTTGAAAAAATATTCGCAGGTTTGCTGCAGGATATAGTAAAATAACATAAGACATTCTTCCTTGAATAATAACTAATTAAAATGCGATATGTATGCATTATATTCATTCATTCAATAACCAAGACAGCCGACTAAATTTTCAGGTTTTAGAGCTCAGGTTGGCTCTCTGGGAGGAGAATATTCTAGCAGGGAAATAGATGTGGTGGAAATGGAGAACATTCTAGAGGACAAATAGATATGGTGGAAATGGAGAACATTCTAGAAGACAAATAGATATGGTGGAAATGGAGAACATTCCAGCAGGCAAATAGATATGGTAGAAATGGAGAAAGATTTTCATCAAATATTGAAAGAAAATTTAAATTTCAGAAATTGAAACGTTGCCAATTAAAACAACAAGAGATAAAGGAATTTAAAATATGATGCCCTGAGAAAAATTTAAAAAAAATAATAACTAAAAAAATACTCAGATAGTATATGATAGAAGTTACAGATAACAAATATAAAAAAGAGATTTCACACTAATTGGAATAAAAAGAAACTGGCACAACAAAATTGAAACGAAGATATATCTACCCAAGAGGGTGTAATGCTTCCACAGGCCGGAAGGGAAACATAAAACAAAAGAAATGAATTACATTAAAAAAGAATTTACAAAGAACCCCAAGGGGTGAGCAGAACAATTCAAAAATCATCGTTTCCAGCAATTAACTCAACAAAATATAAAGAGCAAAAACACAAAAAGTTTAACATAAAAAACACAAAAAGATTAAAAGCAAAAACACAAAACGCAAAAGCCCAAAGATCAAAAACACGAAAAGCTTCACATTAAAAACACAAACAGAGTAAGAGCAAAAGCACAAAACGCAAAAAACTAAACATTAAAAACAAAAAACACGGACACAAAAATAAAGATAACCAAATTAAAATCAATAGTTATGACGTTTCAAATCCACCAGATAAAACCACGATTTTAAAATCATAAATCGACCAAACATTTTCAAAATAATTATTTCCTATTTGAAAAACATTATATTATATTTTTTTATTAAAAATGGAAATTTGACGCTTCATTTAAATTTAATTTTTGATGTTGCATTTCTAACTTTACAACAGCCAGTTCCCTAGAGGTTGTTAATGTAACTTTTATTACTTAAGGAAAGGTGCTGACATCACAATTAATTCCTTTAATTTAACACTATGAGCCCTATCCCGCCCTAAACCGTCTATTTCAACAGAGATCAGACCAGGCGGTTTCGGGCGGCGGAGTGAATTTTACGGGAGAAAAGTGGTTCATTTCTTTGTTGACAATTGGTCGTCATTGGTTGTCGTCCTCCTGGACTTTCCGTAAAGAAAGGAAAGATTTCATCCTGTTTTCGTGAACGAAAATTTACTTCAGTTTTTGCGGTACTGCAATTCTAACTCTAGACGGGTTCAGAGAGTTAAGGGTTCTAGGAAGCTGTCCATGACTGCATTTTGCCTCTAGTTATAAGCAAAATCATTCGTTCGAAAATATAAGGTAACTATTTTTCATTGTTTCAGTTGCCTTGAACTTAAATGCAACTTGAATATGATTTTTCTACAGCAAATTTCTTTATTAAATCATGAATTTTACAGATGAATAGAGATATTGCTTTTCTGCAAAATAGCGAAGCAAAATAACGGAAATTTGTCAAAGGATAAAGGTCATAAGTTCATTCCTTCCTATTTATGTAAACCAGGCTGCAAAAGCAAGATTTAAATTGCCATCTAGTCATTATTTGTCTTAATTTGCAAGTCTCTCATTAACGTGCATTCTTTTATTCCTTATTCTGCAACTGTTCGAAAGTTTCTATTCGGAGCTTCTTTCAGTAATTATTTATCTTCTCAGAATGCTATGAAATGGCTATTAACGTCATAAGGAGATGACAAAAGTGAGAGTACACAGCAAATGTTATAGTTGAATATTAGATGCATATAAATTATATTTTGAAATGTAAATTCTTTTTGCGGATATGTTTTACTTCTTTACAAATCTTTTTGAGACTGAATGAAGTGGATTTGTTATGTGAACAGGGTTGCCAGAACAAAAGGCCAAACCATCTTTAAAATAAGGCCAAAAAGGACCAAATTTGGAAATTTCATGAAATCGCACATTTGCGCTTATTTTGCTATAAGAAAATGACTATTCTTCATGAAAGGAAATCCCACCAGATTGACATATGTATAATACTGTTCTATTAAACTAAAATTCAAGTGATTTTTTTAAAAACATCTACATGCGCCACTTGCAAAAAGAAAAAAAGAAAGAAAAGGAATTCTGTTCTTGTTGGTTCAGAATAAAATGTTCGACTGAAATATGTCAACTCTTTTTAACAACAACGTTCTACAGGGTGTTCAATTATTGTCGGGGGTTCCGTACCTCATAACTTTCGAATAAAAAATATTACGCAAAAACCGATTACGTATTCGTAAATTACAACTCAAAGAATTTTATTAATGATATTAAATTGATTAATGAATTTGCACATGGCTGCCCTTCGTGGCTCGTAACACATCGAGACGAAATTCGATTTCCCTCCAAGTGTTCTCCAGCATTTGTGGGGTAACATTTTGGATCGCAGTAACAATTCTGCGCTTCAGTTCATCAAGGGAGGACACAGAGGTCTTGTACACAATGTTCTTGACAAACCCCCATCGAAAGAAGTCCAGCGGTGTTATATCTGGTGATCTCGGAGGCCATGGGATTGGCCCACCTCTTCCATACCATCTGTCGGGAAAGTTCTCGTCTAAAATGTCACATACAATCATGCCCCAATGTGGCGGTGCACCATCCTGTTGAAATATCACATCTGGCTGATGTTGCTGCATCTGAGGAACCGCATACATCTCCAGCATGTCAAGGTATGTCACGGAGTTTATTGTTGTTTGAGCAAAGAAGAAAGGTCCAATAACTTCAGTATGTGATAAAGCGCACCAAACATTCACCTTTGGGCTATCTCTTTCCAATTCTCGATAATCGTGCGGGTTCTCCGAGCCCCATATTCTACAGTTATGTTTATTCACTTTTCCTGACACATGAAAAGTGGATTCGTCACTGAAGAACCATTTCCGAAGGTAATTTTCATCATCCTCAATTCGAGTCAAAATTTGTTCAGCGAACTCAAAACGACGCGGTTTATCATTCGGGTGTAAAGCTTGCACAATTTGCACTTTGTAGGCATTCAGATGAAGGCGGTTATGGAGAACGTTCCATATCGTCGTATGCGACATATGTAACTGCACAGCTGCTTGTCTCGTTGATTTTCGTGGACTGCGAGTAAACGTTGCTTGGATGCGATCAACATTTTCCTGCGAAGTGCTCGGTCTTCCAGCTCCCTTTCGGTGTAGAACGCTACCAGTTTCCTGAAATTGTGTTAACCAGCGTCTGATAGAATTATCCGAAGGAGGATCTTTATTGTACGTGGTCCTGAAGCGACGTTGAGTAGTTATGACTGATTTAGTTTCGAAAAACCACAATACACACATTGCTTTTTCTTGCAAGGTCGCCATTTTTATTTATGACGTCATAATTACCCAGACTGCAAATGCGCTAAGATCGCATTGTTGCCACGTAAAATTCTTTGAGTTGTAAATTACGAATACGTAATCGGTTTTTGCGTAATATTTTTTATTCGAAAGTTATGAGGTACGGAAACCCCGACAATAATTAATGAACACCCTGTATATTATTTTTCAATGTTCTATAGTTTATCAGAAAAATAGTATAATTATATATTAAGAATCGTTCTAAAAGTTATAAAGAAAAATAAAGCCAAAAAAGGCCAAAAATGAATTTAAGGACAAATGAAAATACCTAAGAACAAGGCTTTTAAAAAAGGACAATACGGCAACCCTGTATGTGATAGATGCCACTATGTCTTTATTTCTCATATCCTGATATCTTAAAATGTAATAAAGTCTCTTAATTTTTATTTAATAAAAAATTTGTCTGTGAAAGTAGATATAAATAAAAATGAATACTTCTAACAATAACGAACAATTCAATCTTAAATTTTGAATAAGAATTCTTTCCTTCTGATAACTAAATAAAAAATTTTTAAGGAAAATAGAGGATGTTTTTTCACATGTACGGAATTTTGTACTAATAATCATGTGATGACACATTTATCAGCATTTCATATTTTTTGATCCACGCCATTTTCTATCTTTATTATTATTTTGAATTTCCTTCATTCAGTCAGGAACATCATGTTTACTCAAATATCGAATTGCCCCTAATTAATTAATTATTAAATTTTAAGTAAAATAACATGTGATGTATGGAAATACTGGTATATTAAAAATTTATATATATAAACCATATCAACTTAAACAATAAATTCAATCTACAAAAATAAATTAATCACATAAAATCATTGAAATTCAATAACTTTTTACACCGGGATAAATAACAGATGTTTACCATTTATTATCTGAACTGATGGATTATACTTTGAATTATAATCCAAAATTTGACACAGACTTAAGAGCAATATTTTAATTTATTATCAAAGCTCACTGAGAACTAACTTAGCACATAGAAATGACTCTAAAAATAATAAATAAATAAAAGTGTGTCTTTCATAAAGCATAAATAATTCTACCAGGAAATACTTTACGTTTAAATAATTAAATTTATATTGTTGCAAAATTCTTTCTGTGGGTGTATGGCGTAAACAGTCCAACACGCAGGATAATGAAGAATGAAGGTTTATTTACAAAAATGCAGGAAAACGCGTAGTACAAGTACAGGAAACAATAGTTCTTGCACAGGTTAGCAATGTAAACAGACAACAATTCACAGGCAATAACAGTTCAGCACTTTGATATTTAGCAACACAGCCAGCAAGTAACTAGTAACCACAATAACTGCACTT
Source organism: Araneus ventricosus (assembly GCA_013235015.1). NCBI lineage: Eukaryota > Metazoa > Arthropoda > Arachnida > Araneae > Araneidae > Araneus > Araneus ventricosus. Next base: position 65,902 of record BGPR01006426.1, read on the forward strand.
TCAATAGCGCTCAGCTCACCAGCTTCCTAGCTCGCACAGCAGATAGAACTCCAAAGACGTTCGCGCTCCAAGGCGATCCCAGTCGACCAACACACCGTCCGTCGTCCAAGCGCTCTCCTTATATAGTTTTCCCCGGCAGGCTGAGACGTCACATGGAATGATCTAGCACATTCGCGGCGTATCTTCTCTCCTAACAGAAATATCGAGAAGATTCCAGCACCTTTGAGATCCCATAATTCGTCGCCAAGGTCGGGGAACCAGACGTGGCTGCTGCTAGCCATCCCATACTTATCCCTGTAAAACTCTCTTCCCAACCATAAGACTCACATTGCTGGGAAGCGACTTTCCATGTTTGTAACAATATTAATCGTTGGCAGATACAAATTTTAATTTATCATGTTTCGTATGTCCATATAATTTGGATAGGCCATTATTTAACATTTCATAAACTATATATACGCATTTGATGAATTAGAAAATAGCGCACTGAAAACTTTCTGCTAGGATGATGATTAAAACCACTGAATGGAATTTCATCGCCATAAATTACTCATCTATCGTCTCATAGAAAAATAGCATCATGTCATACTGTGTTTGATCAATTATGCACTTATTCACTTGTCAGAATCGCTGGAATACATTTGAAGTAAATCTCTACTACTAATAAAGGAGAATGTGTGTGTGTTGGCGCTCTACAGGGCAGACTACTGGACCTAGAGCTATGAAATTTAGCACAGGCATACTTTGAAGGGTGGGAATGTGCACCTCGGAGCTTCCGAATATATTATAGCACAAAAATTATTTTTGCACTATCTGAAAGAGAAAGCAATTACCTTTTCAATGATATCAATTTAATTACCGTACAATTTTTTCTCTAATTTTAATAAATTTTAAAAATATTTGTTGGTATATTTTACAACAATACCTTCCATTGTTTCAACGCAAATCAAACCGTTTTCATTGTTTAAACAAACATTAAGTTGCGTGATTCTCTATCATTCTTGAAAGCTTAGCCTAAAAATCTTAATTTCTAATGCTATGTTTGAATCAACATATTTTCATCCAGCTAACATGCGGCTGGATGTGAAATGTGCCGCGCCATTTTAAAGTTTAAACAAATGCATATTTTGCAGGAGGAATAAATGTGAAGTATATGCCAACAATGTTCAGTTTGATATTGCATGACACATCCAATCATTTCACTATATTAGGGACGTCCATGCAGACAACGAACGGAACATGTGCAAAGCTACTGAAAGAACATGGGTTAAATGTCTATAACAATTTTAAATTTAAAATTGTTAAGGGAATCCTGAATATCAAATTATGCATAGGAGATTCAATTGAAGTTTTATTTCGGCGAGTAAGCTAGTCGCCAAAGGCGGCTGTTAAGCGATAAATGCAGAATATTTTACATACTGATAGCATAAAAACAATTGAATATCAATTGGGAAGATAGAATAAATCATAAAAGTTGTTGTAAGCAGGATTACGGAAATATGAATCAATGGTCAGAATCTCAATGCGTTGTTATCCAGACTCGTTATTGTTTCTAAAAAAATGCTCAAAGGAGAAAAAATTCTGAAAAAATTTCCAACAGCGTTTATTTTATGATCTTTTCATATTATTAATATAGATAAAAATATCAAATTAATTGAACTGAAAACAAGAGCAGAAAAACAGATTTCATAAATAAAATATTTTATAATACATCGATGCATATGAAAAATACTTTTGTCCTGTCGCCCTTCAAAATCTTTTCAAAAACATTATTATATTATGCAGTATAAAATGTCAACAGATTAGCGGTAAATAATGCCATTTATCAAATTTGTGAATTACATATGCTTCTTATGATATAGCACACACAATTTACTTATGATTCATTTCGCTTAAGTTTCAGGAATTTGAAAAACCACAGCTCTTTTCTTATACATTAAAACACTTATTTTATTCACGATAAAAAATGCAGGACAGAAATTATGCTTGGTTGATCAGATTATAAACCTCAGAACGCTCTCGGTTTTAAGAAAAATCGATTCTTAAAAGCTATAAATATTTCTAACCACAATGATTCAAGTCGAAGTTTCAGAATCAAATTTTCGAATCTCTTCTTAGAAACCGAATAAATGACTGAAGTTTGCAATTGCAATTTTTGAATGAATAAGGACATGTTCATAAAAGAATCCTTTTCTTTAAATTGTTACGAAATGAGTCTACAAAAATTAAATATTTTTCATTTCTTAGAGTCAACAGCATTTACGCCCACCCAATCTCCAGAACGAAAAAGGACGTGCATCTTTAACAGGTTTTTTTTAAAGAGATTTCATTCTTTACACAAATTTCATATCCTTTTCTTTGCACTGTAATATTCATAACGAATAAAAATATATATTTGTAGAATTATTAAAATATTTGGAAAAAAATTAATTAGATAAAAATATCGTTTGTTCATAAAGGAAATTAATTAGATAAAAAAATCGCTTAGTCATAAAAGAATTTATTTTTAAAATATCGTTTGGCTGAAAAAGAAATTAATTAAAAATATCGTTTGGCATAATTCTTTTCTAAATGTTATAAAAATAGTGTGGCAACGATATATTTGTCTTTTGCTCACGTTGCCTAGCAACGGAAAAGAAGATTGATGAATTGAACATGGAATTCGATGTAAGTCAGTGATGTAACGTTTGTGATGTAGATGTATGTGTTTGTTTTACATATTTGTGCTGTGGAAGACGTCCAATAAACATATTATTTTTGATAAAGAAGGCTCTATGATTCTTCATATTATGCTGAAATACATCACAGCACAGAATAGATTAACTAAATTTTGGAATTTGCTAATCCATGTCATAAAACTTCGGGTAAAGAGTGTAATTTGGTATAACTCCAATATAGCCTCTGATCCGCGATGTTTATATTTAAAGATAAATTAATATTTTCGCTTTGTAAATTTCCATTCAAGTGACTCCTTTGTCAGCCGGCACCCGCTTACCGGGAAGGCAACACTTTCCCATGGGCAGCACTCGCCGAATTCCGAGTTGGCGTGAAATTTAATTAAATTCAGACTTGTCAACGGAACTCAAATAATCGAGCGGAAAAGGCGTGTGTCGTGTGGGCGAAATTTAATCCGACATATTGTGTACACCAAACAGAGCATTACTTTTCAAACCATAAGCAAATAACCAGTTTTGTCTGTTTTGTAAGTTGGAGAACAAAGATAAATATCTGCTTAAGGGGACATACGACTCTTAAACCTCAGAAAAATGGAGGGAACTGTCAAATTCTATACATATATTCGATATATCTATATTCTATATATCTCTGAAACAATGCACAATACACAAACTCACTTTTTTTTGTAGACAAATCTGTTCTCTCTCTCATAGAACACACATTTTCAGACCTTCATATTGGTATGTATTATTTTGAGAGAGTAATAAATATGGGTATAATTTTTGGAGAAAATGAGATAGTCACCTCGCGCGCATGATTACGGATAAAATATTTGTCTAAACACAATATTTTGGGTATCTAAGTAATCCAAACAGTCTGCTTAAGAAACTGAAATAATATTTACTTTTTTTCATGAAATCGAAACTTTTCGAGGTTTAACAGTCGTAGTCCCCTTAAGAAGCAGATTATGCAAATATAAATACTCTATGGTAAGTTAAATTTAATGTGAAAGAAACATTCATACTCATCTTTAATTACATTGCTCTGCATGAAAATCTGCCCGACACCATTCCTGCAAATCCTTATGTAAAATAACTCCTTGAATCCGAATATGACCCCCATTTTGTCCCATCATCCACCGTTTCCTCGGGACGCCCCCACACCCTATTTTTATCACTGTTCGGTAAATTTATGGCCATGAATTTAATTTGGAGGGGAAAACGATTATTTTAACCGTTAAATGTCTTTTGAGGGGCTACAGAGGTGAAAAGTTCTAAAATATGAACATTTGTAGCAGGGGGGGGGGGAGATTTGGGTGGGGATTTGTCCCCTTAAATTAAAAAAAAATCAATAAAAATGATCGGTTTTTCTGGGTTTTTTTTCTCAATTTTTTACTTATTTTCTACAAATTCCAGCCATCCCCCTTTTCCTCACCCAAATACCCCAACTAATAAAAATATCTAGCAAGAATATTGGCTTAAAACAGGTGAGGGGGAGAGGTCCCGAAGCCCTCACAAGAAAATTTGGAACATTCAGTGTACAACGTTGCCGCTCTTTATTTTTATCACTGTTCTGTAATGTTATGGATATGAATTTTATATGGAGGGGGGAAAGGATTATTTTAACACTTAAATTTAAAAATAAAAATATAATATATAACAAATAAAATTAATATATAAAAATAAAGTTTGGAAGATTCACTGTACAACGTTATCGCTTTTGCCCACCAAACTCGGATTGATCAAACAGTTTGTGAAAGCAATGGAGAAGACAGGTGATGCATTTAACTTTTTGAAAACTAAATTTCCTCGTCTCAATGAGGCTAAAATCAAGGAAGGAATTTTCGTTGGCCTCCAGACTAGACAGCTTTTTAAAGATTCAACGTTTTCGAAACACCTGAATCGCAGAAAAAAACGAGCATGGCTTGCATTCAAAAACGTGTGTATGAATTTTTTGGGTAGCAGAAAAAGTGACAATTATGTCGCTCATGTCGAGGAATTGCTGTCATCGTACATTCCATGCGTTGCAACATCTCAGTTAAAGTGCTTTACGTTCACTCACACCTGGGCTTTTTCCCTGAAAATTTATGAGCAGTTTCGGATGAACACGGGGAACGGTTCCATCAAGACATTGCTCAGTTCGAGAGAAGATTTTCTAGGAAGTGGAATGCGAGCTTGTTGGCAGAATACTGCTGGTCATTGGTACGAAAAACTTTTACTTCAGGGTACAACAGGAAAGCAAGCACCAGATGAAGGTACTATATTATAAATTACATTTATTATATTATATTTTATATTATATTATCTATTATTATTATTATTTATTATATTTTTATTTTTAAATTTAAGTGTTACAATAATCCTTTCCCCCCTCTAAATCAAATTCATGGCCATAAAATTACAGAACAGTGATAAAAATAAAGAGCGGCAACGTTGTACAGTGAATCTTCCACACTTTCTTGTGAGGGCTTCGAGACCTCTCCCCCTCACCCAAAATTATTGCTATTTATTTATATTTTTTGGGGTGTTTGGGTGAGGAAAAGGGGGAGGGAAGGTGGAATATGTAGAAAATAAGTGAAAAAATTGAGATAAAAACCCAGAAAAACCGATAATTTTTATTGATTTTTTTAAATTTAAAGGGAAAAATCCCCTCAAATCTTCCCCTTGCTACAAATCTTCATATTTTAGAACTTTTCACCTCTGTAGCCCTTCAGAAGACATCTAATGGTTAAAATAATGCTTTCCCCTCCTCCAAATCAAATTCATGGGCATAAAATTATCCAACAGTGATACTAATGGAGGGGGGGCGTCCCGAGGAAACAGTGGGTGATGGGGAAAATTGTGGGTCATATTTGGATTTAGGAGGTCATTTTACATAAGAATCAGAAGGAATGGTATCAGGTTCGAAAAACAAAATTTGCAGCGCACTGTTATTGATATCTCAAAATAATTTTATGAAGCTTTGCTTGCTTATGCTGTAATACCAGTGATTTGGGTACCATTAATATTATTAATCGAAAAGTATTTGATGTTTTCGTTAAAAATTTCATCTTTCAGTATTAATATTTTCATATAAGACTTTTTAAGTGTTTGCGGTTTACTAACTGAATTCAATACATTTTTCTTTCAAGATAAAGATTTTAAAAAATAATGAAATGAAATTCCCCAGTAAAAACTAATGGAAATGAATAAATAAATATTACATAACTGTTTACAAAGGTTCTAAGAAATGAAATTATCTTATTTTGAATAAATTCATAAAATTGAAATCTAACGATAGAAATTTAAAATTTATTTTAAATTATGCTTTCAAAGTCTTTTTATAGCATATGATATAATAAAAGATTTAATAAGTCAAATCAAAGAAAAATATTCTTGTAAGAAATAACGAATTTCATTCTTTCCTTCATCACCCTTGTTAGTCATCAGTAAATTATTAAAATATTAATATAGTAACTATAGTAAAGTATTTTTCTGATTCCTGCCTAAAAAGTGTGTAAATATGTTTGAAATCCTTTTATAACATTAGGCTTCAAATTCGACAGTATGATAAAACGTGCATTTTTTATTCAAATTAAATTACTTCCTTGCAGAAATTTAAAAAACATTCTGAACTATTTGCATGCAAAAATTTAATTGATTTTAAAAGTATAATTATTCGCTTATTTTTTTAATACAAGCTTGATTTTTTACAGTACTTTTAAGAATAAGCATGGTATTTTTCTTACAGAATTCAAATTTCTAAAAATGCTCTTTCATCAATTATATTATATTTACGGTCCAAGTAATCTTTAATTTCGTATTTAATTGTTTATTCACGCATATGTTTGTATTGTTAAGGCGTGCAAACTCATAGCAATGAATGGAACAAAACTTCAAACCTCTCTGAACAATTTAGATTGTATGTGAGATTAAAATCATCCATCTGCATCACTTATCAGTCCAATTAGTTATCAATTTCTGAAAATTTATTTTGATTTTGTCGGAATTGGTCTTCACAATAAGATTTAAATTTACTCAACTGTGCACAAAACATTCAATCAGACGTATTATTTGAATGCAAACTATTCAACTCTGGTGACTCAAATAGGAGTTTAATAATTTCGGTGATTTATGCACATTATGTAGTGAATGAGTCGTCATTCTATTTTCCTTATGAGGTGTAAAATACAATTTCTACTATTGAAAGTGTCCGGCACGTGTTATATGTAGGCGGGAGTCGTGTAGGATGGCGACCTTAAGCTTTGAGGATTTTTCCTGACCTCAATATTCGTTGCAGGAGGATTATTGTTTCGGTAAATCTTCTTCAATTCTTTATTTTAAAGTGTTATTTTTTATTTTTATCCTCAAATTTGGGACCCCAAACTTTCATTTAAAAAAAAGACATTTTCGTCATCTTACCCGACTGTGCGGGTAAGATTACGAACTGAGATAACAATTTAATTTAACATACATATGCTATCAAAAACTATTTAAACTGTTGAGATCATATCTTGATCATAAAATTGCACATATCAGAAAACAAACATAATCGTACTAAAGTAACAGCACAAAACAAATAAAATATTATCAATCGGAATTTGAGATTCAAATCTTAAGATATGAAATCAATTACAAAAATCGCATCGCCATGGGCTTGAATTTTGTCCCAGGCAGTACAGGTGGAATCGGGCCATAGATGGCACATAAAACATTGGAGTCCCAATTCTTTTTCCCTTGCAAATGAAGCATTATTCATTATCGAGGTCCTCTGGGTCCAGATTGTCATCAGTGTCAATGTAAGGAAATTCAAATGAATGAATTGAGTCTTCAGGCTCGGAACATTAGAAGTCGAGGTGTCGCTTAGCTACTTTCTTCTGTTGGTAGAATTTTTAGCAGGTTTGTTGAATTTAGTCTTATTAACTTCAGCCCTCTATCTCCTTCTATAATGAGATGCTAAATTTTGACTGGAGGGCCAGTTAGTTGCAGGAAGGGCAAGTGGCAGTGAGGTAGCACGACGAGCTCATATATTAACGCGGAGGGTTTCGCCATCTTACCCTCCACATAATTTGTCATGTTACCTGCCTTCTTACTTTTATTTCAAAAAATACACTGAAGAATATTACCTCATCAGAAAAATTAAAATATTACATCATAGAAAACATTTTGATTACCTCTCTACGAATATCACATGTATAAATCAAAAATATTTACTCCGTGAACGCTGACCCTTACCAAGCAACATATAACATAACACTACTCCATGTCTCTCCAACTATAGCCTTAAGGTTATTTATGCAGTGTCTCGGACTTGAAGTGGAAGAAAAATCACATTATCCGAGAGGGTGGTGGGCTCTCTTAGACCTTTCCAAATTCCTTACACTTCTGCCTAATTATAAAACGAAACGAGTTTACAAATGTTAACAGAAGATTCCATTTGGAAGGATTGCTATTGAGCATTACAATATAATTTTTTTGATGAAAACTTTGAAAAAACACTAAATGACACAATTGCACATGAAAACACTGGACAATAATAAAAGCTACATATAATGGAAAAATTGTAATATAAGTAAAAAAATGAAACGAAAAGATAAAAAATAATATAAAAATAAAATAAAATATGTACACAAAAACAGAGAAATGGGCCTCACAGAGTTTTAAAAAGTTCGATTTTGAAGAAGAGTTAATTAATGGAACTCTATTTGAAAAAGGTGAAACACGGTGGATCTTGGTAGAAGGTCCTGAAAGAACGACAAAAGCAGTTCTGAATTCATAAGGGGATGATGGGCTGTAGAGGAGGTGAAGTTGAGTGTTGAACTCGAGAAACGAGACTTCCATCTCCAAAGAGATAGGATGCCGAGAAGAAGAAGAAATGAAGACGCATATGGACAGTTGAGGTTTCGTTGGTTTTAAATTCGCTCATCGCAGGAGGAAGAGGATGCTCGGATACAAAAGTCGCTATTTGTGAAAATGCTGGCCGAGATTTTGGGATTAGTACAAAAGCATTACATTCTACTGGGAGAAGATTAATAAAGGAAGGAAAAAAAATTAATTGGGGTCTGGACGGAAAAGACTGGTTTCACTTTGAAGAAGATAGAGCAAATTATGGATCTTCCTTCTTGACGTTTTACTAAGGAACAGCCAAAAGTTGCGTGGGAACAACTCAAAAACACATTACCGCGTACTGTGAATCACACTAATAACGGGCTCTTATATTTTGGTGTGACACGGGTAGCTGGTCGCTATAGGACTCTGATGATGCAGAATCGGGGCATTCATCTAGGTAAATTTCAAGAAAAATCCAATTCGTCATCTTACACTCTTCGCCGTCTTACCCGACTTTTCCTTACTATTTAAAACCAACTTAATATAGGTCCCATTTTAAGTACACTATAAGATCAAAAGTATACGGACACTTTAGGAATTACACATTTTTTCGAATTTCTGGAGAAGGCTCGCGATGATTGGTTAAAAGAAAAAAAAACCGTAAACGATCATTAGTAGAAAATTTATATCTAAATTCAAAAGTAGGGTAGAATTCTTTTCAATTGATTTAATTTTTTAAATCGATACTTAATTTTCCACTCAATTTTTATATTTGAATTTTCTTCTTATGTTCGAAAGTTTTATTCACTGAAATTAAGGATTAATAATCAAAAATGGAGCAAAATTATCAAAAAGATTGAGATCCAGAAACGTTGTTTATTTTAGTGGTTCTTCAGTTTTGAGGCAGCTTATAGATTTCTTTCACGTTTTGAAGAACCTAATATCGTTACTTATTATACTAATCTAAACTATTGTTTTACAAGATTCTTCAAAGGGGACAAAATTCTAGACTGTTTACAGAAAATAATTCTACTTTTTAATTCAAGCAAAAACTACAATGAAAATTTAAAGTATCTTTAATGTGTGCATATAAAATCTATGACAGTTTTCATTTAGAGATTCTCCTTATTAACTTCAATTTATGTAGAAACGAATTACCGTAAATAACATTAGGAGAATTAGAGATAAGTTGAATTCCTTTATCTGAATTCTAACAATCTATTTCAATCTTTTTTCCACTTATAGTAACAAGGTTTGTAAATTTGTTGATACTCATTATCGCGAGTGAAGTATCTTCGTAATAAGAATATGCGAAACAAATTAATAAACAGATAATAATTACTAGAAAAAAATCTGAGCTTTCATCCTTCTCTCTAGTGGAACTCCATTTGATACTCGATGTCAGTTTTAACCTGCTCACGGCTAAATTTGAATTTGCATTTTTACAGACGATCATATTTGAGTAGCGAGATTTCTTACTAAAACTTGAATTGAATGTTTTAATTGCCTACTTGTTGTACCTACGATCATTTTTATTAGTCATTTAATCAACAGATTTTTATTTTTAACGAATGAAAAACTTGGTAAAATAGAATATATTTACATGTTTTATATGTTTTAACCTTTATATGCCCAGTGTTGCCTTTAAGCAGCATACACAATTTTGTTCGCTAAAATCTTGAGAATAAGACTGAAGCTCTAATGCCTGTTGTTGCCAATAGAATATATGCTAAAAGTGCTATTAAATCAGTTTAGAACATATAGATGGCAGCTTGAGGGCAGATAAAAAATATACATATATATATTAATGCATGATTTTCACTTGAGGCTGAATCTTTTTGACTTATTTCTACGCTTGGAAATACCATATTTTATCCTATAATTTTGAAGAAAATTCCTAGCCCTTATTATTAGTTCTTACAAAATCACCTGTGTTTGATATGACAATTTTTTCAAGGAGATTTTTTTCAATTAAAGCTCAGTGTTGTTTACGGTTAACAAACTGTTTCTTAGCCAAAAACCATACTTAAAACAAAGTAGGATTTTTTAAGTATCTTTTCCGTGTTTTATTCAAGAAATGAAAGTCAAAAACTCATTTTAAAATCATACTTTTAAAAAATCTGGCATTTAAGGATTAATAACATTATTTCAGTTCTTGCATATTGATGCAGATGAAAATATATTTAGGACAGTAAAATTGGGATTTTCGAAGTTAGAAAAATTTGATTAAATTTATCTAGAAATTATCACCATTCGTTTGATTAACGCAAATGAAACTTTCGCATGAAATTATTAATATTCCTGGTAAAATTCTTTTAAACATACATTAAGATTCTTGTCAATATATTTTTAAAATTCAAACCGGCCTTTATTTTTGTTACATTAAGTGTTTGAATGCTCTTGTTTTAATAATGGATCAGGAAACATAAGATTTTTTTATTCGTCATTTACAGTTTTCTCTTATTTTAGCGCTGTTCTATCTTATGTGTATGATACATTATACTTCTTGAATATGAAACAAATCGTTTGTCGCTCCAACATTCCTTGCATAACAAATTTTCCGGAATAACACGACAATTGTTTTAGGTAGACAGAAAAGTTTATTTTCAATTTTGGCTTTTCAAAAATAACAATAATTATTAAAATTTTATTTTCATTAATTTCTAGTCAGTTCAGCACAGCTACGTTGTATTGCCATTCGTTTGCTAAACTATGAGATCCATTTGAAATCTATATGTAAATCTAGATATTTCATAGAAAAAAACTAGTTTTTCAAAGACGAGTGAAACTTAAATAAAATCTTGATTGCATTAAATTGATGATTTGCTTGAATTAAGATATAATACAAAAAACACAGTGATACGTATTTTGTTTCTTTGATACAGCATTTCTTGGCCAGCTTATTTTTTTCTTTTCGTAAATGAATAATTCAAAGAATGAATAAATTTACCATAATAATTCTTGAAAAAAATATTCTCGAAAACAAAACAATGAGGTAAAGGAAGACCGATCCCATTTTTTATTGTTATTCATTCTTGATACTGATTGCCTGATTTTTTAAATTCCAAAATGCAACATATATGCATCAAAACTATGCAGATACCAATTTGAAATTGAAAAAATGGAATCCTTGTTGTTCTCCTTAATTATTGCATTTCAAATTTTTTCTTCCTAATTCTCATAACTTAAGAGACATTGTTTTGTATTAAGAAAGAAATTGAAAGCTTGCAAAATGTCTCTGTGAAAGCGTTTGTTATTGTCATTCTATATCCAAGGACACCTATTATTTCCATAAAACTCCTAGATTGCTTATAACAATATCTTTTTTTCTAAATGATATAGGTAGTCATTTAAAAAACATACATCCAAGAAAGTAATTAACAGACATTTTTCTTTTTTGTTTAATTCAAATATAACATAGGTAAGCAATTTTCAGTTTAGAGTCAATCAGTTTCAGCAGTGTTTAAAATTCATTTTTTTTCTTTCCAATTCTCACAATTTAAGCAGCATTGTTTTGTATTAAGAGAGAAATTGAAAGTTTCCATAATATCGCTGTAAAAGCATTGTTATTGTCATTTTAATTCCGCAAATACGTATTATTTCCAGGTAACTCGTCAATTGATAAGGACACTGTCTTGCTTTTTCTAAGCGATTTAGATTCTAATTTAGTGACCCTACTTCCAGGCAGAATAATTAACTGACATTTTCCTGTTCTGTTTAATTCAAATCTAACTTCAATAAGCAATAATCAATTTAGAGTAAGTCAGTTCCGGCACTGTTTTGTATTTTCTTTTAAACAAACTCTGGGAGATTGAAAACTTTTACATCTTCGTCTGTTCAGAGGTTTTATAAAGATATTTAAACAAAAGCTTACATTTGGGTATTTATTTCATATTTTCCACCGACATGTTTCTAATCTTGAATGAAAACTGAAATAAACTAATTGAAAATAATAGGCCTGGAAACTTTTGGTAAAAAACAGGCGATATTTGGAATAACTTATCAACCATTTTTTTAAATTTTATCGAAATTTTATTCCATTGTTTTGCAAATATTTTATTAGCCTCGAGACTAGTAGTTCCGAGAGCAGTATACCTCGAGTTTACAAACCCTCCGAAAAAAAAATCTAAGGTCTATTCTTCATAGTAATGTTTAAAATATTATCAGATGTTGTCATTCATTTTGAAGACAATATTCGGGAAAATACCTTCGATGCCCCATAAATACACTATCTTAAAATGCTATTTTTATAATCTTAAACATATCAAAGTACAATATTGCACATATATATTATGCGCAAATTTTACTCCCTGCATTTACAAAACAAACGCATTAAACTTACATCATCACCCGGTACATTTTTGATTCAGATACATAAAAATGTGCCAAAATCAATTTGTAGACAATTTAACGTTGGAAATTGGTTCAAATTTTAATTCTTTAGTGCTTTTTAGTGAAAGTGCCTTGTTCAGAGCTTGTACGTCCTGACAGGTGAACTTTCTTTGCAACTGAGACGTGAAAAACAATGTATTAACCCCTTAAGGATCGCAACGAAATTTTATGAAATTTGACCATCTTGAATAATCATATATACTTATAACTTAAATACATAATTTAAATTCCAGTCCGACGATTGCTATTCGAAGATACAAGTTAAAAAAATATCAGATTTTAGGGCTTCTTGGAACATTTATTCCAAATTTGAAGAAAACTGAAGAACGCGTTTGGTCGTGACTGCGTGACAAACAAATTTACATGAAGAAACTGCGCTTCGTCCGGCCAATTACGAAATTATATTCTTGAAACGGAATTTAGGCAAAACAACAGGAAATTATTGCTACCCAATTATTTTAAGAAAATGGTAGATAAGATTTCCTGTGTACTCTTTTGCGATCACTTGTGCTGTTGCAACTATCCTGCCTATCAAATACATGGTGTTACAACAGAATAAAGGAGTAAAACTATCTAAAGTGTGATTATATTTTAGACAGATTAGTATCACGGAAGGAATGGACTTCTTGTCTTTTAGCGAAACATCATCTTACGTAGATGAAAAAAATACTTCTGGTGTAGAATCTGTGTTTCCAATAGAGAAAAGGCTAAGCTTGAACTTTGAATTTCTCTCATACAGCGAAGCATCATTATAATAATATGGTTCAGTCGAAATGCTGTTTAAATGCCCACTTAAAAGTCTTATATTTGTTGTTTTCTCTATTAATAGGTACTGTGTATATAAGAAATGCATGTGTAAAATACTGAGTTGATATCTCAGCTTTTAAATGATATTTTAGTTTCTCTGCTTGTTAAAATTTGTTTGCCATCTTTAACAATCTAATTTATAAACACATTTAATTGTAAAAGAGTCGAAAACTCGCCTTTAAGATATCTAAAAATAATTATCAAGTAACTACAAACTGTAAAATTAATTGTTGGAATTTTTTTTAGTTGTAGTTCATATTATCGTGCAATTGAAACTAACAAAATAGGTAATTTCCTTATGCGAAGACTAATTTTCTATCGAAGTCCTAACGTTTCGACCAAATCACATTAATTAAGTAAGGCGTAATTATTAATGATATAAAATATTTTTAGTATTTTATTGTATACATTAGCACTGCTATGTCTGTTATATGAAATAAAGCTTTCCATTCAATATATGCCATGTTACTAAAAGTTTATTTGAGTAGAAATTTCCCAAACGTAAATGAAAACTTAATATGTAATATTTAAAACTTATTAACACTATTTGTATTCGAATTTTAAATATAGTACTAGATTTTTTATTTCTATAATATATGTATATAGTCAAATATTTTACAAACAATTAAAACTCAAATAACATTTTCAGTATATATACTTATTAAACCAATAATTAAAATTAAATACAAATATAATGTTACCTAATTAATAATCATACAATGGAACACACATAAAGATAATTAGATTAAACTATTACTATGAAAAAGACAACCCAAAATTGGAATTCCAACAATAAAAGGCCAATCGATCTTAGGAACCGATTATCTCGCATTAAATTCAATTTTATAGGCACCTAACCTTCTGCGAAAGCCAATTGTTGGAAAAAAGCAAAAGTATAGGAGTAAATCTCCAAAATATTTCAAGAAAAGAACTAGAAAACAAGTAATTGCTTACCAATTCAATGTCATAACAATAATGCCAAGAGCTATATCCGAATTACAGTTCCGCATATATATAT
>BGPR01006427.1:0-15779 GCA_013235015.1 Araneus ventricosus
TCACTGTTTGTAGCTGCGTTCAGTTGCGTATTACTTTCTAATTTTCCAATGGTTGGTACATTGTAGCTTTCTGGGTGATGGATCATATTCTTCTTCGGAGTTGGTCGACAGGTTTCAATGTTGGTAAATGGGTTGTTAAAACACGCAAATTAGAATGATACAAAAAAATTAACTAGATTTTTTTATATTATTTCGGAAAATCTAATTGTGAAATTCTGTCAAATGTAATCATCACCAAAATCGTCGTCTAAGACTACAATTGTGCTTTATAATTACAACAAACCAGGGGCCAGTACTAAATAGGCAGCTGCCTATGGAAAATTTAAAGGTGGTATTTTAAGGCAATCTAATTTTTGTCCTACATTTTACAATGTCCTGTGCCAAACATATCCAAATAAAAATTAAGTATTACTAAAATTTCAGAACAACATTTATGGAATTTTCCCCATGTTTTAAAATGCAGATCATTGTGGTCCAGTTTTTTTCGTAGTTGGCTGACTAATTCGCAAGTCAACAGCTCTGGAAATCTTTTTATTAGAATATTAAGATTCTGGCATAAATATTTTGTAAATTTTATAATAAGTTTATAATTAGTTTTAAATTTTCTATAGGCGATTTAAATTCATTATAGTAAAAAAACTCTCTTGGCGGTGATTCGCAATTTAATTTTTTTGTTATTTCAGTTTGTTATCATATGTGTTACTTAAAAAAATTGCATGTATATAAATGAATTAAAATCAATAAAAATATCTTATTTTGGAAATTGTGGAGGGGAAAGGGGACCCCCGAAACTATTATTGCCTAAAGGCGCCTGCAGGGCTTAATCCGACTCTGACAAAACGCCGCCCCATGCCCCCGTGCCTGTTTGTTGTCATTACAGCTACCAAACCGGTTGAATGGACATGGGACTCCCGGCTCTGACAACAAATAAGTTTTTTTAACACAGAAGCCGGCATGGTGGGCAATGAACCGATCCATCTTAGTGGGATTTATGCTGGTTGGAGCTGGCGGGTACTAGACAAAATCTAATAAGTATAGAACTAAAATGAAAGCCAAAAAAAAAAAGCAAAAATAAGAAAATAGTTATATAAAAAATTTCAGAAGAAAAACGTGGAAGAGATGAAGAAGCATCTGCAATCCCCCTGAAATTATTTTAAAAGCTTATATTTTCTTTTTTAAAAAATTCTAATTGGCTTACTTTTCCACTTTGAAAGTTCAATAATCAACGAAAATGACGAGAAAGTTATAAAAAACGTAAAAGGAAGATTGATAATCAATCAAAAATTAAGAGAGAGACAGACCAGAGCTGCATAGAGTTTTGCCTCTCCTAAGGATAAAAATTCGCGTACTGAGCAAAGCGGAGCTTTCAATCGGGAGAAAATGCAACCCTTTCCTCGCTTGAAATTACATACACTCTATCTGCTTTTTTCCCAGCTCTCGTTTGGCGCGACTTCCTCTATTGGCTTTTTTTTTCGCTTTTTCTCAGTAATAGTCATTAAGTGGTTATTTTTTGGCAAATTCTGGAGGAATTGTAATTTTTTTCAACTTTATGTCTTTTGGGGTGCTGATTACGAATCTGAAGTTTGCCACCAAAAGTTTTTGTTGAAATTTTAGTTGTAGCCAAAAAACATGATTTTTTTTTCCTAGTTTTTTGCTTATACACAAAAACTATCAATTTTTAGTATAACATCATTATATACCAAAA
Organism: Araneus ventricosus; assembly: GCA_013235015.1. NCBI lineage: Eukaryota > Metazoa > Arthropoda > Arachnida > Araneae > Araneidae > Araneus > Araneus ventricosus. Next base: position 1,706 of record BGPR01006427.1, read on the forward strand.
TAATCAGCACAAAATTTCCTATAACTTAGATCTATACAACTTTCGCAATACTGCTTGTTTCTGAGTTGACGAGCCGCCACTGCATATAATCTTATGTGTACAGGTCTTAATCGAGTTCCATTATGTATACAGGTCTCGCCCGAGTTCCATTTTGAGTGTCAGGTCGTAGGTCGAATTTGCATTTTTAACATTATTTTCATTCAAACAAGTAGTAAAAATTGTACATAACGTACATGAATTCAGTTTATGTACGTAAAATCATTGTACATAAGGTGGAAAATATGAACTCTATTGTCCGTACTGTAAACGAAAATACAACTAGAAATTATGCTTTATTTTGAAATTTATTTTTTGTTATCGTATGTGCGGACGGTCTTAAGTCGCATAGGCCGCAAGTCGAGGAGAAGGTGTATAGTAAAAATATCCTTCTTTTTAGGGCATGAAAAAAAAATTGAAATATTTTCTTATTTCCTGTTCTTTTTATTCTTTTATTTTTGGGTAACACTTCATTTTTGCAGGCATGCGACTAGTTTATCCCATAGATTATGAGTAACTGATGAGACAGTCCTCTGTCTTCTACATATTCTGTGATAAACTGAAGAACGAATCCCTCAAGATAATATTGTGTTCAAGCATTTGGAAAATTTCTTCAGATTAAAGTAAATTTTCGAGAGTTTTACCCCAACAGTTTTCGAAGTAATGCTCTAATACTGCCTTCAAAAGTATCTAGCGCAAAAATCATGCTGTGCAATCGTAATTAACAATCCCGATTTAGTAAGAGGAAACACAGTAAGTCAATGTTTATTACGAGGAAGCAAAACAATCCAAACGCAATAATAGTAAATTTTCTGGCCAAACACTGCTTAAATTTTATCAGTTTCCTGTTATGCGAATAAACCGCATATGAACGATTTTACTAAAATAACGCTGCTCATGTTACACGTTAGTTTCCAACTTTGAGCCAATATGACCCGGCTTCTCGAGAATTAAATGATCCATTATTAATATATAATCTAAAGAGTATTAAAATTTGTAATATCTATGATAAGAACTCAATGCTCCATCGGTCTGGTTTAAAAAATAACTTCCACATTCCAAATAATAACTTCATGCACGAAGAGGATCTAAGGAAATCATGACTTTTATCTCACAGCTGAAAAATCCATCACTGTTAATATGCATTTTTTTTTTCAGAATCCTGTCCTCGTGTTTTTTTTTCTCTCTCGAAAACATAATTTGCATAATTTACTTTATGTAGGTAGATATGCTATTCATTCTCGCCTTTCTTGTTAGCTGAACTTTAACTTGAAGTGTATGAAAAGAAAGAACTGGAATCGTCAAAAAATTCGACTTCGAGTCGTTTTAGACCTCTCTGAACCCGAAGAAACATTTTTTATCTTTTTTTGTCTGTCTGTCTGTGAGCACGATAACTCAAAAACGCAATAACCTCCACAAGTGAAAGTTGGTATGCTGTTTTAGCTCCAGAATTGTAGATTGCTATCAAATATCAGACGCAATCTGTCTAACTGAAATCTGTCTGTCCGTTCATCCGATTACATGAACACGATAATTCATAACCACAATGAGCTAGAATTTTAATAGTGTAGACTAGCTGCGTGGCCCGGCGTTGCACGGGCTATCTCGAATAATGCGTCATTCTCTGGCGGAAAGAAGTGAGGTCAAGTGACAAGTGAATTACCGCGCCCTGGCGAATTGAATGGTATTTCTCAGGAGTTCCCAACCTTTATTCACCCTCGTACCCCTTAATTAATCTTTATAATTTCGCGTACCTCTATTGTCATATCTCTCCCCACCACCACCAACCACCCGTCTATTTAAAAAGGTTTTTATCAATAATGTTAAGGGCTTAGGTGAGCTAAATAGTCAAATGACTCGAATTAATAACATTTGCTAGATTTATTTTTTATTTTACAATAGTTTTAGTACAACGCCAAAACAAATTAAATCAATATTAAAATAGTTTCGAAATTAACTTATAAGAATAGCTAAAAATTACACTCCATAATAATCAACTATTCAAGTGGTAAAGTTACAAGTATTAACTTGGGGAAACAAAATTCTGTAACTTTTTAAATTCTTTATGTTTTCTTGTTTTTGCCATTACCAACTTTGATTTCGCATACCCCATCTAGTCCTTCGTGTACCCCCGGGAGTATGCGTACCACAGGTTGGGAACCTCTGGTCTAGAATATTCTTATGTTTCCTGTTTTCCGCCAAGAAAGTACCAAGATCACTTTCACGTACCCCTAACTGGTCCTCCGTGTACCCCCAGGGGAACGCGTGCCACAAGTTGGGAACCTCTGAGCTACATGAATGAAATTTGGCAGGTTTTACCACTGAAATTATACATGTTCAACACATTTTCGACAAAATCTGTCAAAGGGTTGACTGTCTATTGGTATGTCTATTCATGTGTATGTGAATGCAAGGATTTAACAAGCTAGATGCATGAATTTTAGTTTGTGATTTTTACACCAAAATTGTAGATCCATTTCAAATTTTGGAGACAACCGGTCAACAGAAAAAGGTACTGTTCCAAAATGCATAAACGATTAATCTTTTTGCGAGAAGTAGAAGCTAAAATCAAAACTTGTCATATTTTGAAAGCATATGAGAAAGTTGAGGGGAAGAAACTCCCGCTGGTTTTATATTGTATTAAGCGGGAAAACTTTTATAGATTGTAATGGGAAAGAAGTCCTCAACATTTTTCTCTTTACTGTAACAGTGTGTCATGCCTTTATTTTTGTAAATAAGGGCATTTATTAGAGACATTTAAATATTTCCAGTACATGGAGAAACAAAGTTTCTACAACCGTGGGCCATGAATTCAAAAGGAGTCGAGTGAAAGAAATCCGTGGCAGTAAAAAGATTTGACGGCGAGATTTTCTTTTGTAGTATTAGTAATAAAAAATTATCTTTACTTCAAAATGTTCTCAATTAGTAATTGAAGTTTAAATTTGAATTGCGGTCGTGAATTGTTTTCCTAATCAAAAATGGGGTCGATTTTTCTTCCTTTTTGTCCAAACAAGGAATCCTAGAAATAAAAAGTTGTCGGAACTTTGCTATAAATGACAGATAAGTTATCACCGTTATCTTTTTTTAAACCCTTATATTTAACTTGCTTGTTTCAAGTTAGCAAATATAGAATTTTGAAATCGATTTTTCATTCACTTCTTGACGTGTTAGGGTTTTGAAAATTTCCACGCAAATGTATGCTTGATGAAAACGCACTATTTTAATGTTTTCAGAACTGAATTATCAATTAATCGATTAATTTAATTTTGATTTCATAAGAGTGGCACCACCTGGTAGCAGAAAAAATTGATTTCTAGATACTATAATATTTATGAAGATGAATTATAAATTAAAGACTAAAAAGTAGAAAGTTTAACATTGTTTTCCTTTAAACCATTTAATATACTACCCTCCATTTAACGCCTTTTTCTAAAGCTGTTTAGAATCTACAAAAACAGCCTTACACAGATCTAATCACTAAGCATACATACAAGCCGTGAGTAGCTTCTATATCTCTCTTGGTCAAAATCTAAACAATGGGCAAGGGAGGGGAACCTGTTGAGGTGACAAATGGAGGGAGAATGAAAATCCATCGATAAGCTCCCCGCACTTCAAACAGTTTAATCCCCTGATAAAGCCCAAAATTGACTGCTCATAAATAGAATTTCCGGTGGGTCATTTAACGACCTCCTAAACGGAAGAGTAGAATCCAGTGTTATTTTGGATATGAAGGAAATAAATCGTGTACAGTTGTATAAATGGTGTGAGGGATGCAAAACTAACAATTTCAAATAAAGGGAGCTTCATAAGTTGGACTTAAACATTTCACTTGAAAATGAAAATTAAATCAATTCTTGCTATAGATTTTTTAAAAAAATTGGGTTTGCATGTGGAAAAGAGATATTACCCCTCCGGGAGCTTCGCGACATTCTTTTTCTTCCGTAATTGTATGACAAAAACTTCTTTATAAATAAAGTGGTGAGATCCCATGCATCCTACATGCTTCTTTAGACTGTTTTAAAATGTCAAAGACGAATTTCCTGTATTCAATGTGACCAGATTATGTTCAACATATAGTCGATCGATAGAAACTAAACTTTTATTTGTTATGAGCGACTTCAAAAATAAAACCATAACGATTTAGTGAGAAAGGTAAATTTTCACTGGAACTGAGTATCAGTTTACCCCTTGACTTATGAATTCATTTCGCATGTTAATTAAATGGCCTCTTCCATTTGGAGCATTTATTCTTATTTCAATGCAAGTAAGAAGGCAAAGAACACCGAGGATACTCGATCATTTTCGTCTCAAATTCTTATTTGCAAGTTAAAAAACTAGAAAAAAAAACCCTTGAAAAAAAATGCTGTATATATATAAAATTATTCATTTATACCAGAATAATTAATTTCTATATTAATTAAAATTTATTCATTATTCATTTGTATCCAGATCATGTTGTCATCTAGGCCACCATCAAACCCACTCCAGCCCAAATTAAAAGGGAAAATGCATAAAAAGTCGCATTACTCGAATGATGCTAAATGACATCACAGGCCGGGAAAAGGTTAGATGACTTCTGTCTTTTAAATTGATTGCTGCATTCTTAATTATAAATTTAAATATAAAAATTTTGAAATTTGATGCACGAGTCAGATACGCCATTGTATACTGAAGGGTAAAAGGAACAAGCATGTCATCTAAAAGAGCCATGCTTACATAATTATCTCTATAAATCTAGAAAATTAACTATTTATCTAGATGACTGTTAAATAAGTAAGTTTGATATGTGTCTTAAAAGAAAAAATAATTTACCATTCCTTTAAATGCATTCAAAATTTGCATGAAATGACACTTGTCTTGATATGCATAAAAACCCCACATATTGCATTAGGAGTTTGAATGAAAATCTAACAGTCAAGGGACACAATTTCATATTTAAAAAATTTAGAAACTGACAGAAAATTCGACAATACGACATTGAATCAAGTCGACAACTTTTACTATTTTGGGCTTCTGTTTGATTGAAAACTTAACAAATGTTTTTAAATCTAGGATGTGCGTCATGGATTTCTAAACTTTCTAGTTTTCAACATCATTACAGTTTAATTTTGTTAGATTAACGCCCCATTCAGAAGCAATGTGAGGGCTATTTCGGGTCGGACCTCGTAGTTTTGAACTGTGGTCAGTTGGCGAGAACGGCGCCTGAGCTGGCCTCTCCAAGCTTCTGCACCGGCATTTTGCTCTCGACATATTTTGCACCAGACCCGCCCTCTCGAACCCGTGAAACTCCAGCCCCGGAGACGAGATTTTACCACGAGCGCGGCCTCTAATATTATATCCGACCACATACATAGACAAAAGAAAATATTTTTACTCATTAAATCCTTTGTGTCAAATTTCCTCTTTATACTGATATCTATGGTTCATTTAGTTCATTTTTCTTATGTTCACTAGTTTTTCAAAAAAAAAACCCTAAACCCGCTGGTCTTGGAAATCTGGTATTACACGCTTATATAACGCTGAGTTCTGTCGTGCGATTACCCTCTTATAGATATTTCAGTGCTGGATTCCATGTAGTATCAGAGATAAACCAAAACCTTTGGGATTTTATTGCTTTTTTTATTGAACATATATCAGATTTCAGATGATAGCAAGTCACGTAGTTTCTTCATTTATGAAGTGCCTGATAGATTTATAGCAACTGCAACTGGATGGGGGGCACTGAGTTCTCACTCTCTGCATTCGACAGATGATTCGTTTATTACTGATGTTAAGTATTAGATTAATGTCTTATAAGAAAGTATGTACATATATCACACTCGCGGCTAGCATGGAACATGCGGAGTCCTATCAATCATATTTGAAGTCTTATGCAGTCAGGATAACAACAAGTAATAACAGTTTATCAGAAACTTTGTATCTTTGGTTTAATTATAAAAAATTCTTATTTTACATAAGAACGAATTAAGTCTGCGTGAACCGCTTCGTTTCAAAAATGTCAGAAAGGCTTTCAGCTTTAAAACTGAATCTGAAATATATTTTGCAAGTCTGAAGTCTTCGGAAGACAGATTTACTTTATTTCCTACGATTTTCTCGATAAATACAGAATCATAGCCTGACTATAAGAAATTGAAGGCAATTTACCACTTAACTTATTAATTTTCTTTGCTATCTAATGAGATACTCCCTTCTGTTTTGGAAAGGGGCTGTCGTTTTAATTCACCTCAGAAAGCATAGAATACCTGAGATGTTTATAGATCTTCGTAATTTTTCTGTAAAATTATGAAGCTAATTAATGATTCAATTTTAGCTTTAAGACTAAAAATGCGATAATTTGATGCACTTGTATTCTCGGGCTTTTAGGTTCAGCGGTTAAGGTAATAATCAGCACTGACATATAATGATGTTAGAGGTGCTTGAATTATATAAATATTTGTGAGGGTGTTGTGTTTTTTTTGTTAGTTTCTATCGCGCAAGAGCCTTGTTTCAGCTAAACGCTCCACAGGTGGGAAGGCGATAAAAAATTCGTGGAAGAAAGTATTTCCATAATTAGAAGTATAATAAACCTTCGATTTAACGGACTTTGGAGTTAACGGACAGAATGTGCCCTTTATTTTTGAGCTTTCATTTGTCCTTATAATAAGCTTGAGGTATAGACCACATTTCGAGAAGAATTCTAACTTTAGACACTCAGAAGTATCATTTCTTACCACTTGGTGAGCACAAATTTTCTTAAAAATTTCTGTATGGGCCAGATTTAAGAAGGAGCAGAATTGTAATGATAGTGACAGCAATAAACAATAACTTATAAAGAGTAAATTTATTTGTAAAATAAATCTGGTTACTGAAATATCTGTACTTTTTGAAACTTTTCATCTTGACCAAAACTACTTCATAGCCTGCCTGTTCTATCATTAACTAATGAATTGAGCAGTATCCTTGTCTCATTAGCAAATACTGTTGTTAGGGAATACGAGCACCAATGACAGTTTTTTCGAGATAGCCTTTGTATAAAGTTTAGCTTTAAAATTCGTCACCTGCGCTACACTGTATCACATTAAGTAAATGTGAAAATATAAATCTGCATTACGTAAAATTATATCAAACCAGAATTTTTACACTTTTGTTAAAATAATAAATTCGCAATCAGTAAGCAGCTACATTTATTATTCCTAGCTTACGTTGATATAAACTAATAATTCACGTCAAGAAAAAGAATAATTTTGAACAAGCCTTTTTAAAGAATTTTTGAATTTATTGAAGTATATGATGTCGAAATTTCCTTTGCATTGACACAATAATATTTCCCGCACTGTCGCATAAAAATAATGGTCGTGGTGTTTAATAACATCAAATTAAGCTTGTCTTTCAGCCGACATATGCCTTTTTCCAGTGCGAGTATAAATGTCGAAACTTATTTATCTTTTAAGCACAGATGTTAGCGATGGATTTCAAATTTGTATATTTATCAAGAATTGAAAGCTTTATCTGCTGAACTAAGATAAGCAAAGGTACCGAATTAAAAAAGAGACAGAGAGAAAGAGAGAGATATGGCGAACAAAAAGAATTTATTTGCCACTCCCAAGAAACATCCAGTGGTTTGATGTTAACCATCAGCCAACCTGCCACTACCAACCACTACAGCAGAAGCTATCTTTTTCAGTTAACCTAAATATCTCTCAGCACTTAGTTGGGGCTGGGAACTTTTGCGATGAAAGGTGCAAGAAACCAAGGGACTGCGGTGCCTTGTGATGTGATGAAATTTCATCATGAGCAACTGTTTGAATTTTTATGGCAGGTCAACGGGGAAAATTCTGGAGGGGCCCATGAGGGGTAAATATTATGGTTCACAAAGCAAGGAGAGGAATTGAGACAGTTTCGGTAGTATAACATGAGCAATGATTAAATTTATCTTGAGTTTACCATATTAAATCTTGAGTTTAACATATTAAACTGACGTGAATAATAATTAAAAGCACTAAAAATGGGATAGATATAATCAGTTTCGTAAAGCAACTTATTTGGTCTGTAAGTGTGGTGTTAACTTTGTTTGTTTACTTAAGAATTTGGAATAAAAATAAAGTTTAGCTTAAGAAAACAATTAATTAAACAGACTATTTTAATTAAATAAAAGTGATTTGCCTCAAAACAAAATGAAGATGTAATTAAATGAAATAAATATTATAATATAATAATTTAAAATAAAATTAATAAAATATTTCTTCACTACATAGTGTAGATAAATTGTTTCTCAAGATAAACTTTATTTTTATTCCAAATTCTTATGTAAACAAACAATTAAACAGACTATTTCAATTAAATAAGTGATTTGCCTCAAAACAAAATAAAGATGTAATCAACTAAAATAAAATATTTCAACACTGCATAAGACATTTAAGTAGGACATCTTCATTGTTCATACGGGGTAACTATAACATCAGTTTCGGATTACGTATTTTGTTTTAGGCATTTAAATATATTTTTATTGTTTATACATAGGTAATTATTGTGGTTCATTTAGCAAATGGGGTGGTTTATGAGTGATTGGATCCAAACTGCTTAGTTCTCAGTTTATCATGATATGCTGAAGTAAACTGCTGAAAGCGATAAAAACGGTACATATATAACAAATTTTATGAAAGTCTCTTATTTTGAGTAAAAGAAATTTCCAAGAAATTTTTTTTCTTTGTATCATATATCATATTTTAAAGTTGGATTTAAATAAAATATAAATCTTTTATTTGCAATTCTGAAATCTGTTTTTTTAGACTAGGTTATCTGATATAATCACATCAACCAATTGACATGAAACAGAAACTAATCGAAAGGAAATTGGCATTAAGTTATCTTTATCTTTAACTTAAAGTTCACTTGCTTGCTCTAAATACATTCGCGAACAGAATTTTGCAGCATCTGTTGTATACTTTCTTTGGTTATTGCGTGAATATAAGAATTAGAAAAAAATATTATGCTTTAACATCGAAAGAAAAATTTGAATATGGATTCTGTTTATCTCTGGCATCAAGTTTTACATAACTTTAATCACCAATAAAAATTTTTGATCCTTCACTGATTCTTTTTATGCTGAACGGAAAAATGACCGTTGCCTTAATAAGAATATTTATAACATTAAAATCATGTGTCCATAACATAAAAGATTAGTCTCGTCTGAAATAGTTTTCTGATTCGTTCTGTTCAGTGGGGGATTTCATACTGTAATCTTCTGTCGATGAAATTTTAAAAGAGATGAAGATTTAACATCTAAGATATTTTACGTATCTCTTATTTCTTCTTTTAAGAACTGAATCTTGTTCTTTGAAAGTGAGTCAAACATTTTTAGATAGTAGCATAATTTGGGTAGATGGCAGCCAGAACAGTAGTGTCACCTCTTTCAAAAAAAGTTTATCGTCATCGCCAACAACTGAAAATTTTTTACTTAAGTTATTTACAAATCCTAATATCTAAATGTTACCGCTCGAAATCAAATTACTTTAGTCTAAAAAAAGTTAATAAATTTACACCAACATTTATCTATTCTTCGTCCTTAATTCTAATTAAGAAATAAAAAAATTTTCGTGAAACAAATTAATCAGATTGATCAATGGTCTATTTTTCAATATTTTATTATTATTTGCCTTTTAATTTCTAAAAATAATGTTCTTTAATATCTATATTGTTTTCAACTTTTTAAAATCGTAATTATGAACATTTGACAAAATTACTTCGTGTACTTAAGTAAAACATGTGTTTTTCGTAGGAGAAAAATTCATTATTTTGAAAAAACATTGGTATAAAATTTTGAGTAAAAATGTAGTCAACAAAATTAATTGAGTAAAACATTACAATGTCTCTAAGAACAGGAAGAAAATATTTACTGTTAAATTACATTTTTTTGTAATATAGGGTAAGATTGCTTAAAAATTGTACCCCTAAAGAAAAAAGCCTACAAATTGCAGGTTTTACTAAATGAAGGATTAAATGTTTCATTATTCACAACTTCTATGAAAATTGCAGCTATTTATTTCAAAGAAGTTCAAAATTCATGTACTCTGTCGAAGTAAATAAAAAAATTTTAAAGTAATAATAACACCGGTACGATTAAGGAAACCGGCTCTTAAGTTGTACTACCTATGTCCTAAGTCGTACCTTGGTAGCAAATGAAGAAAAAACACCATGTATTACTATTCTTTGAGTAAACTACTCGGTTTTGATTTAATCCTCGGTCAACCCTTTCGATTTTCTAAATTCATAATGTTTATTTAGTTCTAGAAGGTGATGTCGCAGTTTCGGTTTAGGAATATTTTACTTTCGTTGAAACCCATATCACCATTAGGTAATTTTCATAACGCTTAGTCCATATCTTATTGTTTCTAAGTATTATTGGTACGCTTTGTCACATTTATAGACCCTGACTAAAAATTGGGAAAGGCACATATCACATTACATATTAAAAAGAACAATATTCTCTTTCTATAAATGACATGTATCTTTAGATGTACAAGTGATCTTTAAGGCGTAACTGATCGGACTTAATCATGTTTGTGGAACAATTTAAGTAAGCAAGTGTAAAATTTTAAGTAAGCATCATAAAAAAATGAATTTAACCAGAGCTTCATTACTGCATAAAAGCAAGTATTCAAATAGCACAGAATGATACCCTAAGAAATAATAACATGTTATTAATAATATTATTGTTCTAGTCTTCCGAAATATGCACGAAAACTATAAGAAAACTACAGAAAGCATATTTGTCTTCGAGGTTAGGATGTAACGCATCGAAGCTCCGTTCTAAATAATGGAATTAACATCGTCGATGCTAGTAGTCATCGCACTGCCGTCAGCGTTGCTGATTCGACGAAACAAAGTCAGAATGGAATAGGTACGACTTGAGAAACCTTACCCTACCATGATAAGAGAGATAGAGGAGAGAAAACGGGGAAAACTTTTAATTGTAAAATGACATTTTCATGTTTTACTACAGGATATATAGTAAAACATGAAAATGATAGGCAGGATACAGGGATAGAATATATTACACATACTAATTTATTATACAGTTATAGAAAGGATACAGATACTTTGCAAATCTCTCTTCTAGTACACGGTGCATTTGCACAGTTGCGTCGCGGCATTTACGTATGGCAGAGGTTCCCAACCTGTGGTACGCGTACCCCTAGAGGTAGGCAAAGGAACATTTGGGGGTACGCAAACTCAAAGTCAATAATGGCGGTCACAAATATCATAAGCGATTGACATAAGGGTGAACTAATACTATTGTAAAAATGGAATAAAATGTAAAATCAAAAATAAGTCCAGCAAATGTTATTAATTGGAGTCATTTGACTCTTAAGCTTGCCTAAACCTTTAACATTATTGATAGAAGCTTCTTTGCATAGATGAATGGTTGGAGAGGGGAGATATGACATAGGGGGTACGTGAAAATAAAAATACTAATAAAGGGGTACGCGAAAATAAAAATACTAATAAAGGGGTACGCGAGGGAAAAAGTTTAGGAACCCCTGACGTATGGCAACAACAACGTGTGTTGTTACGGAGTACCGCGTTGAGATTAGATTAGCAAAACCACATTAGAATTTGGAACAAGAAATTAATTTTTAGTTTGCCAAAATGTGAAAATTTTATTGATTTAATTTTAGGTGAGCGATTCGGGCCACACTAGAAATTTGAAATTATTGACGTTAAGAAACTCAATTCAGATTATTTAGAAATTTCATTGCGAATGTCATTGCTCCATGCTTTCTATTTAACTTATTTAATTTTGGACAGTTTATTTTTAGTTTTCGGATATAAAATGCGTTTAAATCATTGTAGATTTCTAAGGTCTTAACAGTAAGAATTTTGGAATATTTTAAGTGCATTTAGATGTGATAACGTTATTTCTTAATCAATCCTTTTTGCAAGTCATTCCCGAATAATTAACCGTCACAGATCAAAGATATAAGTATCGTATCCACTATTAATTTAAGGCTGATTCCAATATTAAAATTTTATAAAAAAATTACATAGCTCGTAAATTTTATTTGATTTTTTATTCTTATTTAAGTAGCTCGTTTTCGTGGGGAGCAAAGTGATAATGAAAGACCAAGAGAAAAAGTTTTAAAATTTTTGGACCATTTAAAAAAACTTAACATTTCTAACTGTATAACTTGTTGAACTTAAAAACATTTTTCTTGTAAAGTAAAATTGATTTCTAGACAATTAATATTCTTTTATCTAGGATCACAATCAAAGGGAAATTGTAGCTCACTCTTGTACCTAACAGTTTTGGCAGTGTCTTAAGTTTCAGCCGCAACCTAGACAAAGAACATTTTTTCAGTTCATTACTGCTAGGAGAATATAATAAATAATGTGATAAAATACTTTCATATGACATTTTCATTTAAGAAATTCGTCTGTACATGCGCCCCTTACCAATACTTACTCACATATTCATATGAAGAGCCAAACATAACATAGCAGAATATAAAAAAGATCTTACAAATAAATTATTATTTTTTAAATTAAAGAAACATTTTTAATGTCGCAAAAAATAATTGTTATTAATATTCATAAAAACTTGTATTTTAAGCATCAATAATTCATTGATATTCTTAGTAATAAATTTATAGTTAAATACTTATTGCAATCCAATATCTACTATGAGGCTATCAGAAGTCCGACAAACATATGACAATTTCGTATAAAGTACAAGCGCCCCACTGTTGTGGGGCGTTTGCAACCACCTAGGGTCACCTAATGGTAAAGCCGGTCCTGATTCTTCCGAAGCATTTAAACGCACGACTCGATCACAAAACCCAATCCTCCCACACATCTATCAACTCCAAAAGTACAAAAATCGTAAACATTCTACTCTACATAGAACGACGAAAATAGTACAAAGAGTGAGAGAAAAAATCCGCAATAACATGTAAATAAAAATCTCTTATTCCCTCTCCGCTGAAGTAAAATCAATAACTTTACTTCCAACCCAAGCAAACCCGATTCTGGATCAAATAATTTTCCACCACCTCCATATCTAATCTGCGGTGACTCTGGCTTTATATATACATATTTTCTCATCCCCTCTGTACCCAAACAGTGAATGGGCGAAAGAAAGGGGAATACTTGCGTCAATACACAAACCTTCCCCCCTTGACAGGCATGCTAATAGTCTATCCGATAGTTATTAGAACGCCTTTATATCTATCTATAGCGAGGGCGCTTTAAAAGCGAGCAATATGGAAAGTAATTCACACCCTTCCCTTGAAATATGTGCACTAATCTGCCTCTCTGCTCATGATTTATATCCCGAGCTTCCTTCTTTGACCTCCCCTCCCCCCCATCGCACAAACAATAGGATCCCATTGAAATTTCGGCCTTCAAAGACAGAAGGCGGCGGATCCAACGATTTCCCCTTTTAGGGTTACCACAATAGCAATTCCCCCGGTTTCTCTCTCCCGACGCTTTTGCCAACTAGGAATTTCCGGATCGGAATGGAATGTCTGATCCCCCATCTAAAAAGTGAGGGGGAAAGTAGATATTATAATTCTGTCCATAGTAATGAAGAATGACAAATCTTACAGAGTGTTTGTCCAGTTGCGTGTCGTAGCTTAAAAAGTGAGCAATAATATTTGCCACTTTGTATCCAGCATTTCACAAGATGCAAAATACATCGGGGAAATAAGATGCGTTAAAGCTGAATACAGTCCAATGAATTCAGAAAAATTTACCCACATAAATACAATGCTTTTTTTAATTAAGAGTTTCCAGATCAAAATGGAATCTTTGGTCTTCTATCTAAAAAGAGAGAGAGGAAATTTATATATTATAATCATGCGCACAGTAATTAAGAATGGCAAATCTTACAGAGTGTTTGTCCAGTTGTGTGTCATAGCTTAAAAAGTGAGCAATAATATTTGCCACTTTGTATCCATCATTTCACAAGATGCAAAATACATCGGGAAAATAAGATGCGTTAAAGCTGAATACAGTCCAATGAATTCAGAAAAATTCACCCACATAATACAATGCTTTTTTC
>BGPR01006427.1:16246-31769 GCA_013235015.1 Araneus ventricosus
CTATAAATTTCATCAATGCAACGTCAGAAAGAAATTTTCTCAGATGAGAAAGTGTTACAAGTCTATGAACAATGGCGCATTCTTTCTGTGGCAAAAGACGCAGTCAGTTTTCGGAATTTAAGCAAAGATGCATTCGTTTCTCACTATTTTTAGCCAATGTAGTTAAAGAAGCTTTAACCAGTTTTATTTTTCTTGCGTTTTAAGTACTTTTAACAACACAAGGAAGTCTTTGGATTGTCAGCTCCTTGTTTATTTTACGCATCCTAACGCTTGTCATAATAAACAGGCGGTGATCTAAAAGCCTCAAGGTTTTAAGAAACAAGGCTCATTCAACAAACTAGCGCCTACTATGTTTATATGATTATGTTTGCAAACCGTACTTTTAACACCGTACTTTCTAAACTGTTTTCACTAACAAACTGTCTTCAAGCTAAAGAACTTTTTCTAATTCCATTTTCGTTTGAAAAAGCTTTCTCAGTCCCATATTATAAGCATACTCTAACAAACACACATATTATAAAATAGTTATTTGCTTAGTATAGATAATAATATGTAGGAGTAAGCACATAAAGCATCAATTCATATTATACCAGAAAAATTTAATTTCAAACATTTTTTAGATTTATCTTAAGCTTAAATTATTGCCATTTATTAACCTTTAATTATTACCACAAAACATTCTTAAAAGCATGAAACTTAAGGGTTTTTAAAAAATTTAAATCTCGGATCTCCCCAAAAATCCTTGATATATAATAGATTTAAATGATAAGTAGGTTGTAAGGATCCATCTCCTTATGCTAACAACTTAATATAACAGCAAAAAAATACAAACTAATGGAAGAGCAATATCTTTCATTTATGCATAAAGTAAACTAGTAACATATATTGAATGTAATATATCTTTCACGTTTATCGGTATTCAAATTTCAAAATCTTAGAATGAGGGCAGAACAGTGTAAGAGATATTATACGATTATATTTCTTTATCTCTCCGCTAGATAGATTCCATTTTTTAAAAAAATGTATCGCTTCTAATTGATTTTTTTATTCAAAATAATTCAGTTAAATTCATTTTTATTCAAATAATTAAATTAGAATTCATTATTTTAAATTTGCACTACAAATTTAAAATATATGAGAGGTACAATTTGTATTAAAAAACAAGTCTTGTTCCAACACAAATGGTACTTCTAAGTAGAAATTCTGCATTATGTGATTATTTTTTCATTATCACTATCATTTCTGTCAAGCTTATTTCTTTAATTTGTACGCCTTTTTTTCTTATAAATGTATATATAAAATATAAATTTGTTACAGGCGTAGAGGTCTTTTTAAGCAGTTGCGGTCCTTTAACCCTTAAGGATCGCATTTTTTTTTCTTTTGCTATCTGATAACATGACTCCTCCCGTCTTGGAAAGGGGCTGTCGTTTTCATTCATCTAAGAAGGCATAGAATACTTGAGATGCTTATGGATTCTACATAATTTTTGTGTCAAATTCTATGGCTAATTAATGACTAAATTTTAGTTTAAAGGACTAAAATTGCGATAATTCGATGCACGTTATTAAGACGGGCGCCAAACTTAAGGGGTTAAATCCAATAACCTTTTATATGAAGTCTTCACGTATTATCTCTAATGAATGGAAGATGATTTTAAAGTCTTCAGCAGGTATTTTAGGTGATTCGAAGCGATTACCATTATTGAAATCTTGCGCGCAAAATTAAAGTTCCTCGCGGCTCGTAAATTAAAGTATTATATATATATATAAGAAACAATTATAACAGAATTTTAAAAGCAACATAATCAACATAAACATTAATAATTCATAAAATGTAAAAAAAAAAAAATCTGCGGAAAGAAAAAGCCGAGAGTTCTTATAGGGAGAAAATAAACAAAAAGAGAAGATAATATATATATAGTTAAATATTTCGGATGTTTAATCATTTCACGACTGCAATTACGAATACATTTTTTATATATATATATATTGGTAGTCCAAGTTAATTTCAGCATTTAATATTAAATGTTCATCCAACTCTTTTAAATTTTACTGATTTGATTGATGTACAACTAATGACTTAATATTTGAAAATTTATGAGATGCTGCGATATTTAAGAACTGATATTTAGAATGACATCATTTTGTTAGCTTGAGAAATACTGTAAAAAGCATTCCTGAAGTCGAAATGTATACTATAAAGGAAACACTAAGGATTCGTCTTCCGTTAACAGACGATGATATTTGTAATATTCAAATTTTTACTCAGATCCGTACTTTATGAATTTGAATAAATAATCTTCTCAGAAAAAGAATAAAGCTTCTTACCCTTTTAGAATGAAAACTAGTGCTATCCAACAACAAATATTGGGGTTTTTAGTTCTTTTCGACTTTGAAATGCCTGAAATAAAATACACAACTATTTAGAAAAATACTAGTATATCTGTTTATTTGGATATCATTTTATCTGTAAGAATAAGAGATTTCTATTCTTTAAAGTTTCTTCAAAATTCTACCACTTACAAAGTAAAGAGACAAGACTTAGCAAATATTAGTTCAAAAATATTTTCTGCACAAAAAGCGGGGATTCTTCATAATACCCCCATGACGAACTGATTTCGAGCGAAAAAGAGTTTTAAAGTCTCTTCCGTTTTGAACAGAAAATGAACATCATCTTTTCAGAAAATATATATCATTTCCTGCAGAAAGAAGGCAAATAAATAATCATGTTTGAGAATATTAACAAGAATAATAGCTATTTGCCCAAGGAAAACTATTAATCGTAGTTTAAGAGGGGAAAATAATTTAGGACTCGAGTTGCGGTAAAATTATTTTTGACATGTTTCATAATATTCCCTAAATTTTTGTGTGAGCTGCTAAATTTGGACCGTCGTCTAGATTAGACTGGTATCGTGATTTCAATCTGATTAAATATTTGAGCTGTAAAATAAGTAACTTATGTTGCAGAGGTATAAATGTAGTTTATAGAATCATTTTTTTTTTTAAAAAAAGCGCTATGTGGTTGCAGTTAGAGAACAAGTGTTTTCATTTAGAAACCATCAATTAAATATTTTAACCTAAAATCTAATAGCCCTTACGTTGTTTTAAAGTAAATAGCAAACTATTTTCTTATATAACCTCAGAGAGGAAACTTGTTTAGGTACAGTTTGCCACAACATTTTATTGAAATAGTTTAAAGATAAGGTTAGTTGGGGTTTTTGCTGTTATTGTCCAAACGTTCTTCAGATTGGACGATAACAGTTGTATGAATTGCACTGATCAAATCAAGGGGACTGTTTTCTCGAACTAAAGGAAAAGCGCAGAAAGCAGTTATAACAACACATAGACCTCATAAATTGAAATTGGAAAAAGCCAAATCAAGAAAAGAACACACATACAATAAAGGGACATTATAGACATCAAATGCTTGTTCAAAATGGAGAAAATCTAAGACTGAGTGTGTGTGGGGGTATCATACGTGAGGGAAACAAAGGAAGAAATGATTCAGAGCATAAGAAAGAAGTTGATGTGAATTTGAGAATTAAAACATGCATTTGCTTTAATAGTGCTTAAAGAAATTGGTAGTCCAATTTGGGAAACTAGTTTCTTTAGTTGTACCTAACACAATTTTAATAAGTTTTAATAATTTTTTTCCTTAATGAGTATTTCTTAAAAAGTAAATTAAATTATTTTTTGAAGATAAATAGACTAGAAAAAAGTTCTACATTTTTTTTATTGAAATTACTTCTCTATAACTGTACATTGAAAAATATTTTGGTGGTCCAGATTCGGTAACCTTCCCCTACTATTTAATTTTGTGTAAACATAGTTTTATTTATATCATTATAAACTTCATATCTGACGCAAGCTGGAAAAATATTGTTACGAAAATCGTTCGGTGTGTGTACGGCGAAAGAAGTCCAAGAAGCACGCTAATGGAGAAAGACGCTTTATTCTCGAATATTCCTTAAAACACGAAGCGCAGGTAACAGGAAAAACAGCACTTGCACAGATTAGCAACATAAACAGACAGCAAATCCATTAATAAAAACAGCAACAGCACTTTCAATACCACTCGGCGTCTAACAGCTTACTAGCTCGCACAGAGGATAAAACTCCAAGGAGAGATTCCAAAGACGTTCGTACTCCAAAAGGCGATCTCAGTCGATCAACACGTTCAAAGTCGATCATCACACACTACTCCTCTGTGATCCGAGCATTGTCCTTTTATAGTATCCCCGACAGGCCGTGACGTCACATGGAAACATCTAGTAAATTCTGTATATCTTCGCCCCTAATAAAGATATCGAGAAAATTCCAGCATTTTTGAGGACTTTTATTTTGTCGCCAAAGACGGGGGTCGATGGCTCCACTTCCCCGAAATTCCCATACATACTCCTGTAGAACTCTCTTCCCAACCATAAGACTAGCATTGCTGGAAAGCGACTTTCAATAATGTTCGTAAGAATATGAAAACTTTTATATGCAATAGCGTAGCGAGGGTAAATGGTGACGAGGACTTGTTATTCCTCCCACATCCCCGTTCTCATTCATTTTTTTAAAAAACGCAAAATAAGTGCAAAAATACTGTGCGATATGGCGCTTGTCCCCCCCTCCCCGAAGAGCTGCAGCACGGAGCATCTATACCCCACTTGCCCATCCCTAGCTACGCCACTGGTTGAACGGAAGCACATTATTACAGGATGTCAAAGCACTTATTTCCAAACACAGTGATCTGTCACATATGCGCAGACGCAGGGGACACCGGAAAAACGCGCATAAGTGAAAAACCACAAAAGGGACCCTAAAAGTGAAACATCAATACAGTGTACATATATTGTTAATTAATGCTATGCATATACTACTGAAAAATTTAAGTAATATTAGTTTCAAAATGCAAATACGTGTATAACTTCCGTTAATTATTTTTTAAGAACACAAAAAAAATGGAAATGCTACCGATTTTTAAAAATCTCTCTCAACGTCGATGCTGGGACATTAAAATGCTCAGCTAAAGCTTTTGTGCAAGGATTTTCTTCGAATTTTTTAATAACATCCATTTTAAACGAAAGCGACAATTTCGTTCTTTTCGCCATTTAAAACTTTACCATCTAATCAAATCTCCAAAGATGGTTCTTTCGTTAGCGATCAGTGCCACGTGGTACGTACCGTACTAACTTCTCTTATTGGCTGTTGTATAAATGAGACTTTTACTGACGTCAATCACAAGAACCCCTGCGTATAAATTAGAGGAATGCGTTCCTGGAATCTGAACAATAGCGGAAGAGCGAGGGAATGCATTTCTAGAAGCAGAGCAAAAAGGGTTTTTGTTCTGCTGAAAATAAAACTATTTGAGCTAAGGAAATTTTTTCGACGCGCATAAGTAAGAGGTGCTTTTTTAATGCGGCGCATAAATGAATATTAGTAATCATTGTCACTGTACATTTATTTCGTTTCCGTAAAGGAAAAGGAAGGCTAGTTCCTATTTCATTATCTAACTTTCTGACTGCTGTCTGTCTTCACAATTATGGACTAAAACTGATGGAAGTTGAATCTACAAAAGAAACTCTGAATGTTGCTTAACAATTAATGTGGATCAATAAATGAAGAACTTTCTTTAGAGAAGCATATTCAATATAATCTTTACGAATTCTTTTACATTGAAACCTCAATCTTCTCAATTTCTTCCCCAACTTGAAGATGATCAGATTGTCAGAGGAAATGTTACTTTTTATGTAAAATTATCTAGGAACTAGTTACTAGTTCTAATTTCTCTCTTCTATCGTTTTTCTATGGCTTTAAATACTGGCATCATGAATATTTCAATATTTTGTTCAAATTCTTTACGTTATATATATACTGATTTCAAGAGATTTTCACTGTCCATCATGTTTTACGTTTGTGAGTTAATTCGATTTCAAGGTTATTCTAAAAAGTTTTAATGTATGTTTCAGAGGTTTGCAAATGGTATTTCCATATCATAGCAACCTCTCTTCTTTGCAACCTAAGAAATATCATATTTCATGTATAAAACTACTACAAAAGTCAAAACACTTTACAATTTTACACATTATTTCACCAGGAAAATATTTTTAAAAATCAGCCTAAAATTAGTTTACATGAAAATAACTCGAGATACGAAAAAATTTGGAATGTTTTTTAAATTATTAGCTTTAATAGTTCAGTGATTTAACAACGATTTAGCGTTGATTAATTTTGTAGAAATTATTAAAATAAGTTCATAACTTCATCCGATACATCAAAAAATAGACGCAGAGTAATTATTGGATTGGGGTAATAATTCTTCTACCATAGTTCAGTTTTTATTTAGTCAGTTACAAAATTAAATTAAATTCCCTTAGAACTTAAAATGTGTAGAGCAAACGCTCTTTGATTAAAAATTTTTGGCCAAATATTCTAAGGAAATTAATATCCCTATTAAATCTATGTCTAATCTATCTAAAACATGTCGTGTATGTTAAGATCTGCGATACAAAGTACATGAAATATGGATGTACTTCTTGTTGTTTAATCCTGCACTATATAGTGGTGCATATTTGCAACATTAATATTTTCACCTTTTTAAAATTAAATTTGAATAATTTATTAATAAAATAATTTATTTATTACATTTTTAACTTGAAGTAGCAAATATTTTAATGAAATTTTTACTAAGCAGTTATAAATTTGCGTATTAATTAATTTTAGTTAAAATTATAAGTTAAATAATGATTTGGGAAATGGATCTTACATTAATTTATATAGATGTACATATCTGCCACTGAAAAAGAAAAAAAATCCTGCAATGTAACACTAAACCAAACTTGAATAAATCGACTTTTTAATGATGCGTGAATAGTTAAGTAGAAACATTGGAAAGGAAGAGAATATTTTCTGCTTTTGTTAGAAATAGAATTCATTCTGATTTGTTTCTTATCGGTAGAATCCTCATTACAAGAGTGAGTGTCAAATCATTAAGTTTCTTTTCTTATTTATCAATCGACTTGTGAAAGTTTGCTCTTAATACATTACAGTTCTTTTAAAAAGCAAACTGAATTAGTTCTCAAGCATTTAAGCGCAATGATTTTACACACAAGTGTGTGAGTGTGTGTGCACAATGCGGCTAGAAAATAACCGAACTGAATGTTTTAAAACATTTTTATTTTTTACAATTTTCATACAGTCGCAACCATTGCACCACACTCCTTGTTCCGACATCGCTCCATATAAAATTTACATTGCTTCAGGTCATTTCTTAAAAGCACTTTCATCACCTCCGCCGTTTTTACTTTTACTGCATCTACAGTCTCAAATATAGCTCCTTTTTGTGCTGACTCGACCTCGGGGAATAAACAGAAGTCACACGGGGCGAGATCAGGTGAATAGGGTTGTTGTTCTACAACGGAGATCCCATGCTTGGCCAAAAAGTTCCGACAGACACTAAGTTGTGGGTTGGATCATTGTCCTTGTAAAGAACCCATTATTTTTTTCCAAAGAATAAGGTCGTTTTTTCTGTACCAATTCAAATAAAGTAGAAAGGACGCAAAATTGTTAGTTGACCATTTCACATTCAGGTATACAATAAATGTGCGATGTCGAAAACACCTGTCGAACTTGGTCAGCTAGAACATGAGACGTCATCAGTCTCTTCTCGACAACCTTTGAACCTTTTTAACTAGTCAAAAACTTGTGTACCGCGACTAGCCCTCATCTATGTACACTAGTTGCAACAGTTTTTTCGTGGATTTCCCAAGTTTAAAGACGAATTTTACGTTCACACGCTGTTCCTTTTGATCACCTGGCATTTTTTTCCCGAAGCACGTGCATGAAAGAACCACCTCTAACTAAGAACTGATCAGTATGCGAGGTTAAAACTTGAGCAGATGGTAGAGAGGACTATACGTGGAACAGCGATGCGTCATTTGTTCTTGACTTAATTGTCGCTTCGCTATATGAGTCGTTAAGAAGCCAATGCAGATAAGTCCAGAAAAAAATTGAGAAAATTCATGTTTTTTAATACAATTATTTTTAAACTTTTTGGTTTATTAATTTGATTATTGAAAATATACAAAGTCTTCTAATGAAGCAACGAGTAAATCTTTTAATAACTAAAAATAATGTTATTAATTCCATCAAAATTTACAAAAACCAGAAGACATCAAAAAATGGACTTATCAGCTTTGGCTTCTGAGCGACTCATATGACATGAACATTCCGATTATTTGCTAGCCGAACCTCGTCTACTTACCTATATTAAGCGATTCCGTTGGATCTTCCCGGCTGATGAAGTATCTTCCTATTTTATTCATTTTTTATGTAATATTTTATTTCCAGATTTATTTAACTTCTTCATTGCGCAAAAGATTTGCTAAATAACAGCATTGGTTATTGCTAGTATAATTTCCTTTTCACCTATTTTTATTCTTACGTTTATTATTTTTTGAGAATTTATTTATTACCAGTTTTGAAAATTTCCAGTCTATTTCACCTTTTCTAATTTTATTTTTCATGTTTTATTATCTCTCTTTCTAAATATATAGTTTCTTCCCGATCAGTATCAAGAGCAGCGAATGAGCTTTTGGCCATTTCGCAAGTAAATACAGTCGGACCTCTATTTAACGAAGTCGCTAAATCCCGAAAAAAAGTTCGTTATATGGAAAATTCGTTAAATAGAGATTCACCTTTTAAAAATTACCAAAAGGCATAAAATTTGCCAGAACTTAATCCAGAGCAGTTTTTTTCAAAATGCATTGTTGCCTTTTACCAAATTTAAGTAAACAGTTTTAAAATGGGAATTCCAAAAATAATTTAGAAATATTAAATACAAAGCAGACATTTTATTAAAAAATTAAAAATTTTTAAAAATATTTAGGGCTTTTGTGGAGCATATTTTTAAAATTGCGAAATTGAATGTTCCTGGTTAATTTATGCTATTTATTGCAAACTCAGATGACAAAAGTAAAACGTTAAAAGTTGCAGACATAATTTTTTGGATATAATAAAAAACACTTTAAAAATTAACAAACAAAAATTAGATTATTTTACACATGTTAACATTTACGAATTAGTTTAGAAGTGTTTACATATCTTATGTCTTACATATGTTTAAGGCATGATTATTACTTACATATGTTTAAGACATAATTAACGCAGAAAATCCCCGACAAATGTCATCACAGGGGACAGCAGAAAATTGCCATTAAACTTACAGACAAGTTTAAAAGTTCTACTCATTCTTAAAAAGTAGATGCGTTTGGCATGGCAATTGTAATACTTTTACAAAACATGAATGCACGTAAAATATTGTTTTCTGCGGAAGCAAACAAGTATTGATCTTCATGATATGATTCATCATTTTCAGCTCTTTTCCATTTTTAACATAAAACCTTGTATTGTAGAATTTTAAATCCTCATTAGTATGTTCATAAAAAGTTTCCTAATCAAATTTGCGCGAAATCAACTAACAAAAATAATTACGAAAGCAATCTCTATTTAATTCATATGTATAATATTTTTCATGTCATCTAACTTCCTTAAACTGATTTTCATTCACATATCACGAACTCCTCATTTGTCCTTTCATTTTCTACGTATATATAAAATTAGCTGATGCCCGCGATTTCGTCCGCGTAGTAATACACCATTGATACCTTATTGCTCAGGATAAAAATACTTTCCCGTCTAATAGTTTTAATGTTAAAAAATTCTTCTATACAAAATATTATAATTAACTATATTCTGCAAGGGATCTATAATCCATTAATGCATACATAATTGTAGATTTTGTTAACATCGTAGATTTAGTTAGAATATCTAACTTTATTGTCTGGGCTAAGAGGATTTTGAGAACCAAAATTGCAAAAAGAAAGAAAAAAGATAATTACTCTAGTTAATCAGTATGTACACATAAACTAAATGTAAAAGAATTAGAAAGTATTCGTAAAAGAAAGAAGAAATTCGTGCATTTAAGAAACATAAAAGCATTGTTAGAAATTGTAATTGAAAACATTTTCAAAAATTAATTAAAATTAAACAGAATGTTGCATGGAAATGAAGTTGGTATGATTGAGAAGCTAATTTTTTGAACTTTAAGGAGATGTTAAAATAGATTTTGTGCAATAATATGCTCCGAAGTTATTGCGAAAACACATTAAAATTTAAGATAATTTTTAATTAATTATTGTTCTAATTACAATTTCGAAAAATCCTTTCTTAGTGAGCATCTACGACCCAAGAAGCAACCACCAACCAAATTTTAAGATTCTATTTTCCAGTGGTTTGGGAGATTCGCTGATGTGTCAGTGAATGACTTTCTCTTTTATATATAGAAATTTTGAGTCATGAAGCAAATGTTGGAATGCAAATGAAGTTTTGAAAAGAGTTTCTAGCCAAAACTGCATCAGAAGCGGAAAAAGATTTAGTAAATATTATTTTAGAGTAAAATTCTCAGGATTTTGGTGAAAAT
Organism: Araneus ventricosus; assembly: GCA_013235015.1. Lineage (NCBI taxonomy): Eukaryota > Metazoa > Arthropoda > Arachnida > Araneae > Araneidae > Araneus > Araneus ventricosus. The sequence goes on from BGPR01006427.1 coordinate 26,711, forward strand.
TCATTTTGTTGTAAACAGGGGGCTCGTGCCTAGGCACTGCGGTATTGGAGCACACCAACTTTTTCCATTGTGGAAATTTAATTAATTCATTTTATGTCGCATTTAATATATAAATCTATGAACAATCTAACGCGTTTTTGTTTTAAACGATTTCGATCTACAAATGAAACGCGTGGAAAAACTGCCGCAGAAAACTAAGTTCCCTATCTTATTTGTTCAGTACCCGAAGAAAAAACGCAAATGAGAAAGTAAGTTAAAGTAAAGGAGAAGTGTGGATCCTTGCAGCACCGAATTCCGCCTGCGTGCATGCTCAGTTACACAGCGCAGGCTTTCCCTACCTTTCTTTATCATAATTTTAAGTTGAAAGTGTACTATCGAAGTCGACAGTTCCTTTGACGTTAGAAACGGAGTTTTAAATTTTTTCCACCATGGAAAATTTTTCCGTGAGCCCAAACTTTGAAAATAAATAAGGAGATGAAGGATAATTAATGACAAATAAAACTTTAATTGAAAAAAGTGTTTTTCTTAATTAATGAAATTTCTTGTAATCCAAAGGATTTTTTTTCGATAATTTTTAGTTATGATGAAATAAATACGAGAAATTTTCCGCTATACAAATATGTTTTCAAAATTATCGTGACCCCCAATATTCTGTATTAGGGATCACGATTCATAGTTTGAGAAGCCTTGATTTCAAATGAAATACGGTTCGCTTCAAGGAGCAGAATTTCTTAAAGAATATTTTTTTTCTCATTCTTCTCAATTCCCGTTACTACATACTACATCAGAATTTGAACTCAGCTTTTTACCATTAAAAAAGAATAAAATATTTTCTGGCGCACACAATGTGAATCAGGATAGGTTACATGTAGCTATTTTGCTTTCAATGGATAAAAAATTTTTTAATCGTCGTGCAGGCATCAAGGTTAACTTTTTTTAATCTTTCGCTGAAAACAAGACAAGAATGGATTTTATTTTTAAGTAATTTTTTATGACACTAATAAATAGTATTCTCTTATGCTTCTTTTTATATTAGTTACACCATGACAATTTTTCTTGTTAATTAACCAGAAAATTATTTTATTTCTGTATTGTGCTGTCATTTTAATGTTCAACTGCAGCTGTGTTAATTTTTATAAACTGTAGTAAGGAATACAAGAAACGGAACTGCGAAACAAATTTCGAGCTTAAATTTTTTATTAAAATTAATTTGTTAAAATCTTTACCTATTTGAAGAAAAAAATGTTATAAGTTTATTCATTAAATATAAAACTACTAAAAGTTAATGAAAAAAGCCAAAAAAATGTAAGTGGCACAAATATGCATTACTGCGCAATGACGGATTAAAACATCATCCCCAAAATTACATAAGACGAACAGCCACTGGTTGTAAACCTATATACTTTTGCATTCATTATGATATTGTACATTGTTCTTATCCCAGAGATGAATTAGGAATATGAGGAACATTGTAAATAGCAAAGTTTTAGCTAGACTTAAAAGCTTTATACAGTTATGAACACTTTTAGCAAATATGAAATTATAGGAATTTTAAACCATTCACGGGTTAGTGATTGTTCAAATGGCAGAGTTTATTGCTATGGATATTTAAATTTTCTGAATTCTTAAATTTAGTACTACTTATATTAGAAAGAAACACGGGTGAAAACTTTCATCACTACAGAAATGCAATTACGAAGAAACTTACAGAAACGTTGCTTGTTTTTTTAAACATCTCATTGGGGATCTTTCTTCTGAGATAAAACTTACCACTATGTCGGAACTGATTTTGTTGAAATCAATGTCGTGGAGTTTTTATAAGGATTTGTGTTATTATTATAAAAAATAAACCTTGACATCTGAAAGCAGTAGCCAGAAGAGATGAAATTATGGAGAAACATTACCCAAAAGATGGCAAAAGTATCAATTTTCAATTTATTGGCTTATTTCGTTGCTCTTATCTTTCTATTTATTATATCAAAATTTCAAATTTGTACCTTTAATGTTTCAGAAGTTATTTAGAATTTTATTTGTGTGACAAATAAAAAGCATGCGCAAATGACAACTTTAAATGGCTATTTCTCCATGCCGAATTTTCTTCACTTTCATGTTTTCAAAACGCTAAGGCTTTTTTCCTTTTTAAGATAGAGCTTTAAAATTTTTGTACTTATTTATTGTAATGCATATGATAAAACTGTGCATGAAATAAGCATTCAGTTGCTTAATTTTTTTAATGTATAAGATATAAATTGATGTACTGCTAAATTTGCTCATTTTTACCACATAATACAGTAAAAAATCTCTATTTAAGCGAATATTATATATACCTTAAAATCCATGCACAGTTTTGTGCAATATATTTCAGTGAATCTACAAATAAAAGTTGAAGCAAAAAGATTCATATTTGAAAAATTAGTAGGGAATTTTAAAAAATCGAATTTTTCTTTAAATAAATTTAAATTTCAACTAAATAGGCAGATCAAAATAATTTTTTTCTCTTTAAGATGACTTAATATCATTGTTAGGTTTCAATAGAATCAAAACTTTTACAATAATACTTCAAATAAAAAAATGTTGAGAAGGTAATATGTCCCCTTAAAGTAAAATAAATCAAATAAATTCAAATCTGTTCAGAAAATAAAAGAAATAATCCAAATATTTTACAGTTCTTTTGCTCAACAGAAGAATATTTAAAAATGGTGAAAAAATCATTAGAAGAGTTACTAATTCACTTCCCCGCTAATTCCTTTCTTCTATATTTTCTTTTTTCGCAGTTTTCATTTGTTGATAGTGTTTTTTCGGTATTCTACCTTGAAAGAATTTTGGATTGTAAAAACCGTCACATAATGTTCGTATGTGAAGCAAACGATTCTTCCAACCTTTCTGTTGTTAAACAGGCGTTCAATTTCTTCAGAACCTAGGCGCTTGTTTTTAAGTTTTCCCAATCCTTTTTTAATAATCCTCATTTAAAACCTCTGGATACATTTTGATTCTTGTATAAAATCATCCTGTTTTTAAATTTATAACTGAAATTAAGTCAACAATAGCCGTTATTATTTGAAAGACAAATTACATGGAATCTTTATGCATCTCAAAGTTTCTATGAACAATCAGCTGAAGCAAAGTATTAACATATTCCTAAGCAGAAAGCGTCATTTAATCATATAATGGAGAAAATTTTACATTCATAAAGAAGATAGTAATAGAATTCAATAAGTCTGAAAGTTTAAAAGAGTATAGCTCTTAAACGTTTAAACTTATTATATTCTGATCAAATGTCTGGATTGTTTTGTAATTGTATATTTAAGTAATATTTCTTATGCTCTAATCTTTCTTAAAATTTTGAGCTATTTGCACATATTTTTTTAAATCTGAAATTAAGATAAGTATTACTAAAATTTTTTATCTTAAAAATGTCATCTTACAAATAATTTTATCATAAAACAAAATCCAGGGTGAACCTTAAATTTTAAATAGATTTTTAGAGAAGCTGAATCTTTGCAAGCTAGAAATTCAATAATTTTTTCGCACATTTTTGTTTAAGTTGAAACATTCCGTTCATCTTTCAACACCTCGAATTTAAGAGGACGATAATCCTCTTCCTAAAGCTATTCAGACAAAACTAAGGCCATACTATAAACATAAATGTTGTGCCAAGTCGGCTATCTAGCGCCAAAATCAGATGCCCCTCACACAAAGAAACGAGAGTTAGTGAAATGGATGGAAAAGGGGTGGGAAAGGTGAGGGTTTTATGAGGTTGGTTGACGCCTAAGCCGACAAAATATTGCTGCAAGCATATTGTCTAAAACCAACCGTTGTCGCATTCCGATCGTTTATTAGCCACGGTCGAAAAGCCTGGAACCTCCTAGCCATTATTGAAAATTCCTCAGTTTCTCTCATTAGTAGTGGGAGCGTAGCACGGGAAACGCTGGTTGCGCCACCAGTGTCGGGACGTCGAACTAGCACAAAGGCCAGAATGGAAGCGAGGGGAAAAAATCACTTCGTAAAGAGTGTGATCCGAATCCTGAGCTTCATTCTTTTGCCGAGAGTTTTCTCTCCCTTTTTTTCCCTCTCCCCCTTTTTTTTTATCGCTTTTGAATAAAGAAAATTTGAATGAAAGGGGAACTAACAGCACATGACATAGCAGGGGTGTAATTTTAAGCAATTTGATATTGCAGCGAGGCGTTTTGAATAATTCCAATGCAATAAAAGTGTATATTGAGGGGTTGACTTTTATTTTTTTACTATCAGGGAGGGAATTTGAAACAAAAGAATAAGAATCAATAGGATTCGTTGCTAAATTCCGGTTTAAATAATCCGAAATAAGAGTTTCAAATGATGAACTCGAATTACAGTAAAATAATCGTAGAATGGCTGAGAAAATCGAAGACTACTGTCTTTTTACCATCTTGGATTTTTTTATGAATTATTTATCTTCATATTCTATCGAAATGGTTTCAGTTAAATCCTAACAGTGTCATTATAGACAGACTTGCTGTTTTATAAATTATTTGAAATGTTTTCTTTAGTTCAGAGGAGAAATAATTCTTTGTACTCTAAATAATCATAAAGTTTGTTGATTATCTCGATTATTGGAACTAAACTTAATGCAATTATTATGAATAAGGTCGCAAAAGATAAATTGTTTTGAATTAAAAACAATGCACACATTAATGATTAATTCATTCTGTGTCCTAAATCTAAAGTTTGCTCACAATTCAGTACTGTAAAAGTAAAATGCAAAGTGTCAGTGAAAAATTATTCGCGGTACTTAAATTAAATTAATTAGTTAAGTTTTGAAATCTCAAAGAAGTAGTCAGAAGAGATAAAATATAAATAAAATAAATTAAAATTAGTTTAAGAAATAAAAGAAATAATCCAAACACTGTACATTTCTTTTGCTTAGCCGAAGCATATTTAAAACCTTGCCTTATTTGCTGTGAGATGGAAGCAATTCTGGAATAGAATTTTCTCGCAGTATTATTTGTCATCTGATAATTTACCTATTTCTTGTAAGAAATATTAAATTGAAACTGAAATGGAGCAATTCGGTTAATAG
>BGPR01006427.1:37156-80593 GCA_013235015.1 Araneus ventricosus
TTTTTGCCGGGAAAGTAAAAACTAATTCTTAAAAAAAAAAAAAAAAGAATTACTTCTTGCTGTAAAATTATTGAGACTAGATTGAAGTAGAATGTGTTAAAGTAAATCGGAACTTTAAAACATTGGTGTAATTACTTAATAGAAGTTGCAAATGCTATTGGTAAAAATTTTTACGAGACTAAAATCTAGGGGAAAAGAGTGTCTCATGCTTGATGAAGAGTTTTCTTATTGTGTATTGAAAATAAGAATGTTGCTTAACTTTATTTATTGAGTATTTGTATTTGTATATTTTTATGTTATGATTGTCTAATGCATACTAGTAGTATTGCGTAGAAATTAGTTCAGTAAATTAGTAGAGTCTAAGGTCCGGACTTACGAATTAGAGTAGAAAGATTACCGGAATTGTATAAAGTGTTCTTTGTGTATCTGAATTGTTAAGAATTTCCAAAATGAGTAGTTTAACAAAATATCGGAAAAGCGAATTAATTGCATTGGCCGCTGATCTTAATGTGGAATTACTTCCTAATGATACGGTAGTAAATATTCTTAAAAAAATAAAGGAAAGTCCTGACTATGATGCAGATTTCGCACTAGATACGATCAAATGTATCCGCGAAGAGAAAGAAATTGAAGAAAAAAGATTAGAGAGACAAGAAGCCGAGGCGGCTCAGATTAGGGAATATGAATTAGAAAAATTAAGGCTAACGCAATCTAACGACACTGCAAGTGTACGTTCCAACGCGAGTAATGGGAGTCAGAATTATAGGATCCCGTCCATAAAAAGTGTTTTGTCTCCTTTTGACCCGGAAAAATCTGACGTATCCCTGTTCTTAACAGTATTCAAAAGACAAGCGGATAAATTAGGCATCCCTGATGAGGAACTGGTTACTCAATTAATTTCGGTGTTACCCGCGAATATGACGGAATTGATAATTAGGGACACTGGGGACGATACGGATGACTTTGAAGTAGTCAAAAAAATTTTACTGGAAAGGTTTAGATTAAGCACAGATGCTTACAGAGTAAAATACATGACACACCAAAAGGGTGTCAATTCTTTGTGGAAAGATTTAGTATTTGAGTTAAACTCTTACTTTAATGGTTGGTTGGAAGGGGCGGAAGTAGACACTTTTGAAAAATTAAAAGATTTGATGATCGCGGATCAGATTAAACGTAGAGCAAGTCCTGAGATAAAAACACATTTTGTAGACAAATGGGGACAGATGAATGATCCGTATGTCGTAGCCTCAAACTTTGACCAATACGAATTAGCCAGGAAAACGCTAAGGAAACCGCAGCAAAATAAACCGTTCGACAAACCTTCATTTAAACGAACGAATTCGTTCCGGAAACACGGAAAGGAAGGGGAAAAAAATCAAGAAGGTGCAAAATCAAGTAATTGGCGACAACGCACTAAAAGCGACGAAACCCGGAGATCAGAACAATTCGAACGCAGGAAAAAACCGGCTTGTTATTCCTGTGGATCACTATCGCATTTAAGGCCTTCGTGCCCAGAATTAAGGAAACCAGAGCAGATAAATAAATTGTCCGCGAACGGAGAATTTCATGAAGTTTTTAAACCATACCTTAAAGTAGGGAAAATCTTTGGTCTAGAAATGGAAGTGTTACGTGACACCGGAAGTAGTGTGGATCTGATCTCATTTAAAAATGTAAAAGAATCGGATTTAACTGGCGATTACGTGTGGGCGCGCCAAGCGTTAACTAATGAACACACATGCCTAGCTTTAGCCGAAATTGACTTGGAAATCGACGGAGTAAGACTAAAAACAAAAGCCGCAGTTTTAGATCCTAGCGTGGAAATGAAACATTATTTATTAGGAAATAAAACCCAGGAATTGATCGATGCGATTAAGAAAAATCCCTATTCTCCGGAGCTAATAAATCTTGTTGTGACACGAAGCCAAACGAAAGCAGCTCTGACCGAAAAAGAAGCCGGATTTTTAGACAGCACAAAAGGAGAGGGGAGTTCAACAATAGGCATTGATAAGTGCGAGAAAGACGGAGGGAACAACTCTTTGAACGAAGGGGAGGGAACAGAAATTCTACCCCCAGCCGAAGTGGACAACAATACTATTTTAGCTAACATCAAGGGAGACGAGTTTCGAGGGAAACAGATTAATGACCCCAGTTTGGACGGTCTTTTCGACAAGGCCGGAGAAGAGAATTCCGAATTCCAGGTAGATAAAGGAGTGCTGTTTAGAATTTCACCCGATAAGAAAGAAGGGATTCGTAAACAGTTAGTAATACCCGAAGAGCTTAGAGAAAAGATCCTTAAGTTGTGCCATAACGAATCTGGAACGCACGTAGGTATAACGAAAACGAAGGACAGATTATTGAGGAATTTCTTCTGGCCAAATATAATCAAAGAAACGGAAAATTATGTTAGGTGCTGCGATCCGTGCCAACGCATTGGACATGCAGGGGAGAAAAAAAAGGCTCCGTTAAAATTAGTGCCCATAATATCGGAAATATTTACTAAATTAAATTGTGATATTACGGGACCGTTGCCAGAATCAGAAAAAGGGAATAAATATCTATTTACGGTGATGTGTCTTGCCTCAAAGTATCCGGACGCGATTCCCTTGAAAGACATAAAATCTGAATCTATTGTGGAGGCGTTGCTGTTGACATTTAGTAGATTTGGTTTTCCGCGTGAGGTGTCCTGCGATCTCGGATCCTGTTTTACAAGTAACCTCACGTCCACCTTTTTGGAAAAATTTGGAATAAAGGTTAGGCACTCGTCCGTGCACCACCCCGAGAGTAACCCTATAGAACGTTTCCACAGGACAGTAAAACGCTTACTAAAAGTAATATGCCTGGAAAATGCGCGAGATTGGGAGAAGAATTTGCCGGCCGCATTACTAGCGTTGCGCACAGTAGATCATGACACTACTGGCTTTAGCCCTTCCGAATTAGTTCACGGACGCAATCTCCGAACCCCAGAACGCCTTCTTTTTGAAAAATGGGCAGAACCCGAAGAAGAGAATTCATTAGTAACTGAATACGTATTTGAACTCTTAAATCGATTCCAAAAATATAAAGGGCTAGCGATGGAGAAAGCGTCAGCCGAGCAAATAAAAAGGAAAACTGGGTACGATAAAAAGGCGATCTCACGAGAATTTAAAATAGGGGACCAGGTTTTGATACTAGCAACCCATAAACCAAATAAATTTGCCGTAAACTGGGTAGGACCAGGTGTGATAGATCAAAAATTGTCGGATACAAATTATATTGTGAAAAGGTTAGATAAAAAAGAGAAATCACAAATTTATCACATAAACATGTTAAAGCCGTATTATAAACGCGCAGAACGAGTTAATTTGTTGTTAACTGATAAAAGGGACCAAGAAGTCGAGGAAAATGACTTGGAAATAGATTACCCGGAGACGCACCATACCGAAATAAATTTAGAAGAGATAATTCAGGCAAGCGAATTAGAGGGACACGCAACGGAAGAAGACTTAAAAAAGTTGAGGAAAGTTTTGAATCAACACCGGGAAGTATTCTCAAATGAACCAGGGAAAACCGATCTGATAGAACATGACATTGAATTGATTAGCGACAAACCGATACGCTGCAAACCTTATCGAACCTCTCCGCGTCAAAATGAAATTTTAAGGGCTGAAATTAAAAAAATGTTGGATCTAGGAGTTATTGAAATCGGCGAATCAGATTATGTCTCGCCAATGATTTTAGTAGAAACGATCGGATGCGAGCCGCGGCCATGTATCGATTACCGGAAATTAAACGCTATCACGAAGACCCAATATTTCCCGCTTCCGAATATTGAAGAACGAGTCGAAAGAGTGGCTGCCGCGAATTATATTTCTGTCCTAGACTTGACCAAAGGCTACTGGCAACTGCCTCTCACGAAAAGGGCCCAAAGATATGCTGGATTTGCTACTAACTTTGGATGTTATATTCCTAAAACAATGCCTTTCGGATTGGTGTCGGCACCCTTCACATTCTCTAAATTTATGGCAGAATTGTTAAAAGGATGCGAGGATTTCTGTGTACCTTATCTAGACGACGTAGCTATCTTTTCAAATTCACTAGACGAACACGTAAAGCACCTAGATGTGATACTAGGGAAAATCGGAAACGCCAAACTAAAAATTAAACCCTCAAAATGTAGCTTGGGCCGTAAAACTGTAAAGTACCTCGGACATGTGGTAGGAAATGGAATCCGAAGTCCCGTGGAAGCAAAAATTCAAGCTATTGTGAATTTCCCTGCTCCGAAAACTAAAACGGAAATTAGGCGATTAATTGGGATGATAGGGTATTATAGTCGATATATCAAAGACTACGCGAAAATCGTAGAACCTTTGACAAACGCCCTGAGAGGGAAAAATAAAAGAGAACAGATAACTTGGACACCCGAATGCCAAAAGGCTTTCGACACAATTAAGGGTAAACTTGTTGAGAGGCCGGTTCTTCACGCTCCCGACTATTCTAAGCCGTTTATTATTCAAGTGGACTCGTCAAATACCGGTACGGGAGTCGTATTGTGTCAAAGGGACGAAAAGGGAGAAGAGCACCCTATCTTGTACCTTAGTAGAAAATTCATAAAGGCAGAATTGAACTATTGTACTACGGAAAGAGAATGCTTAGGGATTATCTACGCGATTAAGAAACTCCATCACTATTTAGATGGACAACCATTTAAAATTGAAACTGATCATAACCCCTTGGTCTGGTTGAAGTCAAATGTAGGGAATAATCAAAGGTTGATGCGTTGGAGTCTTGCACTTCAACCATTCAATTACACGATTATTCATAGACCGGGAAAATCCATTAAGCATGTAGACGCTCTTTCGCGAGTTTAACAGCTTAAAAAAGTATTTTTTGTATATATTTTGTAAATAGTAAATGTGTATAGGCATAAAAGGCTTCCTTGTTGCTATATGACAGTAGCATAGGAGATTCACAAGTGAAACTCGTCTTAAAGGGGGGGGGAGTCTGTAAGATCCCCTAAGATCCCCCAGATCATTAGCGGTAACTTTTTTTCCCACGCCATGGACCACAGGACAGAGCAGGTGCCTCAGCGGGGAGTCCTCATTAAAACGCCGCCAAAGGGAGCTGGATTTGAGTCTGGCGCCCTCGGTCTGCTCTTTAGTGGACGTGATGAAAAGGGTCAATTATCTCGAGCCTGAGAAACCGCTGGCGACGAAAGGACAAGCCCAGAAAAGGTAAGGAGCCAATAAGCGCTCGATGAGGTGGACTCCACTTACAAAAGTGACGTGGATTTGTGGAGAGGTTTTTTCTGGACCGTTCCCCCAGGAGGAGGACGAGAGAGTAAAAAGGAGGTGCGAGGGAAGAGAAGACGGAGATTTTTGGAAGGCTTGTTAGCAAGAGGACGGCGACGAGCGAGGGCTCGATTTTCTTGGTAACAAGATAGACTTGGGTCACTGAGACCAACTCCATTCTTTTTAGGCCACGAGTGGAAGTGGGCCTGTGTTGGTTAGTGAGCACTGTATAAGACTCAAATCGTCTGTACCTGAACTATCATTATGTATGTAATAATTTCATCTTATTTAATCAAGATATATTATTTAATCAATATTCAATAAAAACTCTTGCACGCACGTGCTAGAAATAAGAGTATTTCTTGGCTCTGGACCTTCCTCCCCAGAGTCTTTGGCTGTCCAAAACGTTACAATATCTCTATTAGGAAAGTAAATACGTTTGAATGTACGAGAAGACTCCATGTGACGTCACGGCCTGTCGGGGAGAGTATATAAGGGCAGCACTTGGATCAGAGAGTGGAGTGTTGATGAATTGTAAAGACTCTGGAGTTTCGTCTGCAGTGCCAACTAGAAAGCTGGTGAGCTGAGCGCTATTGAAAGTGCTGTTTTTGTCGTTATTAGTGATTTGCTGACTATTTGTGTTGCTAAATCTCAGAGTTCTGAACTGTTATTACCTGTGAATTGTTGTCTGTTTACGTTGCTAATCTGTGCATGATCTATTGTTTCCTGTTACCTGTGAAACGTGTTTTCCTGCATATTTGTGAATAAATCTTCATTCTTCATTATCCTGCGTGTTGGACTGTTTACACCATACACCCACAGAACGATTTTTTGTAACAATATAATTTATAAAATTTCTTCTGTTTTGTTTCCAACAATCAAATGTTAAAATGCACAAAACTATGAGACAAAACTTAAAATGTATTTAAAAAGTAATTATGTTTTAACATTTTATTTTTATTCATAACTTTAATAACTGATATCTTATTGACCTGATTTTTATCGCGTAACAGAATATACTTTTAATTTTTAATGTCTCTTCTAAGTTTCCAAACGCACTTCGAATTGATTTCTTGCTTTTATGGACCTGTTCATTAACGAATCCATTGAAACTGATACTGTTTTCTAGATAATAAAGTAGTTATTTTTTGAATGAAGGAAGATAATTTATATACTGTAAAAGCTTTAATACACTCCCAAATCATCTCCATTCTTTTATCCGAAGAAACTGTTGACTCAGTATTTTAAATTACAGTTCTGAATTCTCAAAGGATATATGTCGTACTGAAATTTTATATTTATCTTATATTAGATTTTAGAACTTAATTTTGATTTTACTTAAGAATGCCAGATTTATCCTAAAGTCAATAAATAATGATTAGAATAATTTTAAACTAGCGCGGTGTGTATAAGCAATAACCCAAAGTACATCCAGGCCGTGCCTTATGGATGCTGAGTCAACATGAGATCATTCACAAAGAAAAACAATTAACTGCAAAATTTTAATATTTGATCTAGAGTAAGATGAATTTAAAAGAGAAGAAATAATTTAAAACTTTTAAGGAGTCAATCCTCCTGCCCTAAATATCATGGCGTAGGACCAATAATCACCTATTTCATTAAGTATTTTATGCAATATAACTGTAGGCTCATTAATTGATTTTCTCAGTAAGTTATCATAATATAAATGTCAATTCATTTAAATGATTTATTTTAAATATAGAGACACATTCCAATATATGCTTTAGAAACTAATTTTATTATAAATTTGAAGATTTATGGAAAAAAAATTAAAGATCATTATAATAGCAATATCATTGAATTGAAATTTTTCTTGATTAAACAACATAATTACTTCATCACTATTTTACATTTCATTCCTTGACATAAAACAAAATAAATCAATTTTTTGCAAACAAGAAACATTTCACTGAACCTTCTCACAAATTCAACCAAGTAGCACAAACAGAAAACACAAAAGGAGTCTAATATCACCATATAGATATCAATTTAAGCCACCTTCAGTTCCACGCCAAACGTATTCCTTATTACCCAATATAGTCTTAGCAAAATGTAAATATAAAATTCAAAACATTTATTTATGATTAATCATTCTTTTCACGTGGACTGAACTACGGTATTTCGCAGACTAATTTTATCGGTTTCGCAGCATTTCCGGTCAAAATTATGATTTGACCCATAATATTCTTTCTGTATCGGGGCAAACTCTATTTAGAGACCCAGATCTGCGCAATTAACTAATTAATTGATCGCTGCACGGAATGTCCCTGATACTTCTTCTTTGCATATCACGCTCGTCAAATTTGACTGTCGAACAGCCTATCGAGACTTAATCTCCTCCGGTCCACAAATTTTAGCGATATAATCATTTTTAAATTTTACGACATCTCTTCAAACCGCGCAGGCCGTGAGAAGCCCGAAGGCCCCCTGGTCGAAAAATCCCGTTCACTCACTCCTTTCTTTTCTACATCCTGACCCCACTCGTCTCTCTCAAATCTGCCTAGCAACCCAAAAAATCTCTTCGCGAAGCCCCCAAACTGAATGACCATTGGTCACGAACAACAGCCGGGACTCCAGCCTTCGAAAAAGTTCTCCAAGTTTGTAACGGACGACGCTAAGAGGGTCAATCACCCCCCTCGAATTCGCAGAAACACAAATGGGAGGACCAAGCATTCGAACAAGAAGCAAGGCACACCGGCCCAAAAATGGCGAAGAGAAGGGATATGTTTTTCTTAACACGACATATAAATGTTTTTATGAATTAATGTAAAGTTGAACTTTATGTATTTATAAATGCATCTCTCTCTCTTTCTGTATTTGTTTTTGGTAAACATTTAATAAACAACTCAAGAATTTAAAGAATTGCTTTATAGATTAGTGGTATTTTCCCCCGGTAGTGAAGCCATATTGATTCGTATTTAAAATATTCTAACTAGACTAAACGGTGATGATCTGTTTACAATAGAAATTTCATACCAAAAGTCTACTATACTGGCATTAGGATTCAGATTGGTTTCTCATTAATGTATCCACAACTGTTAATAGAAACACATAAATTATTACTGCAATTTACTTTATCTGATCCATCTTTCAGGATGATAAAATCTCAGTCGTAGTAACATCAAAAGTCGTAGAGGATGTCTGCATAGTCAAGTATTCAGTCAAGGTTTATCAATTATTTTATATAAATAAGCATCATCATGTTATACATTTAGTTCAAATAATTGAATGTGGTTACATTTTTGGGTCAAAAAATTAGTTGACGTTCTGTTTGTTTCACGTTTATATTCAACCAAAGAGGAATAAACGCTTTCGGGGGAAAAGCAAATTGTAATTTTTTTTGAAAGGAGGTCATATATATAGCTAAAGAAAGTGTTTACATGATAGTTCTAAAAAAAGGACAAATAAATAAATAAAAACCATAATTACACTTGTAAATTTATTCATTTCTAAAGAAATAAATGAAATTATATGAGGTAAGGGGCCCAAATATCGCCCACGTTCCTAATATCGCCTACCACTGTTTCTTCTTAATTTGTTGTGGTAAATGGTGGCCACTGCAGGAACTACAAACCTTCTCACTTCAGTAGTTGTTTGAGCAAGCCGTTTGAACCTGTGTTTTTTTTCTTCTTTTTTCTGGGAACTTTTGCTTATTTTCGTGTTAGGTGAATTAACAATTATGTTTAATTACTTTTTGCGTAATCAGTAAAGTTCAAGTCATAATGTTATACCATTTGATGCAGTGATAGTGACTATAATTGGCTACATTTGTGTGTAGTTTATTTTTTGGTTTGCGATAGGGGATGCCGCCATGTTTGAGGGCTAGGTTGTTCCCAATATCGTCCACTTGAATTTTCCCATTATCGTCCATTTGGGTATTGCCATTATTGCTCTAGACCTTTGAGAGGCACTAAATTAAAAAAAAATTACCTTCAAAAAATACGTGATTGATGTCCTATCACTAGGGTTGCCATAATTGCCAAGCTTTGATAAGGGACGTTTAAGTCCTAAATAAATAAAACATGAAAAAAGTGGGCAAGTAATAATTTATTTTTCTCTAATAAAAAATCAATAAAGTCTAAGCATTCTAATAAAATGAACACTTAGAATAATAAAAAAGATGCAAGACTAATTCTCTTTAGCCCAGTCATATTTTAAAGGTGATTTCATTTTGTTACTTATATCATTTTCTTTTTTCACATTATTATAAAATTCGGCGCAAGTCATTTTAAAATTATAATAACAAGTCAAAATTGCTTCAGCTGTCTCCACTGACAACCTGTTTCTTTTTTCAGACCATTGAATTAACATTAGGGAAAATATTTTCTCCACATTTGCATTGTGGGTTGGAATGGCAAATGCATATTGCCATAGGTATATTAGACATGACTTCTGATCAATATACTTTGAACTATCTGCAAAAAACTTCAGCCATTTCTCTTCCATATTCAATTTCACAGTTTTGCTTGGTATTATTTTTCTCTAAATAATTTTTTAGATATGCAGACTGGTTGAATAGAATTTCAGTGTTGCCAATATCGATGTTTCTTAGTTGTAAATATGCAATAGTACGTCCTATTTCTTCCCATTCAGGAACTTGGTTGAGAGTCATCCGAAAACGGCACAAAAACGGAACGAATGGTAATACGGGACTCGGTATCGAAATACGATGACAGTCCCGTACATACGGAACACATGGCAACCCTACTTATCACCTGACAATGCCCCTAAGTTCTGTTTTATTTATCGGAAAAGTGTTAAAAGAATACTTTAACTATATTCCTAAAAGCAAAAAAAGCTGTTTTGTTTTACTTTCAATTTTGTTGTGCCTTAATTTTCATGTTTAATAAAGAAAGTATGATCATAACGTAAGTTGTACTTTATTTCAATCCATTTTAGACATAGGTGATATTATAAACATACAGTGGGCGATATTAGGAACACTTTTTTCCAGTAGGAAAAATGTCGCGGTCGCAAAAGAAAAAAACTTTGTGCCTGTGTGTTAAACTTATGTATTAGAGTTGTAATTAAAAAAAAGTTTGCTTTTAGATAACAGTCTAAGTAATAGATTAGAATCTCTTTTAGACGCATTGCTCTTGAATTATATATAGTCCTCTGATTAAGGAGAGTTGGAACTCTAAGTCAGTTAACCCTAACCCTGTTACTTCGATGGACCTTTTCTCAAAATCTGTTATAGATTCATGTTTGAAATTTTTTTTTTCAAGTAAAGTACATCTTTCTCAAAAATTTATTTTTTACAATTTTTTTGTGTCAAAATGGGGTAAAATTTCACTGTGTCTAATTAAATATCTTGTAAATTTATAAAAAATTTAAAATTAACCAGAAGCTCGTTTCAGTGTAATGAGAAAGGTGTATTTTACTTCTATAAAAAAATTTCAAACATGTATCTATAACAGATTTTGAGAAAAGGTATATAGAAGTGGTCAATTTAACATTTTTTGTTTTGACACAAAATAATTGTAAAAAATGAATTTTTGAATTAAAAAAAATCATTTTAGTACAATGAGAAACATTTACTTTACCTGATAAAAAATTTCAAACATGAATCTTAACAGATTTTGGAACAGGTACATCTAAGTGGCCAATTTAACATCTTCGGAAGGGTGCCAACTCCCCTTAAAATAATGGCTTAAATGGGCGATATTTGGGCTCCTACCTTGCGTATCGCAAAGTAATATGAAAAGACAAACATTTTCTTTAAATATTAAATTATGAGAAAATCAATTTACATGAATTCTTCGTAAGGGCCTAATGTAAACTTATAAAATATTTTTCTGTGTGAATATAAAAACGACAACAGCAACAAAAAACACTCATCAGTTTTTCTTTTGCGGTTAGTTAAAACCGTAACCTTCGGCATAATAAGTTCTCAACACTACTCACTTCATCGAAAAGCACAAAACGTTTCTTTCAGCAAATTGCTCATTAACGTCACTTGCGGTATCTCTAGATCACAGTAGCTAGTGAGCAACACGAAAGTTGTGAATGGAGATTCTTGAGTAACAGTGAACTTGATGTTTTTTTCTTCACCCCTTCAAGTAAGTAAGTGGAATTCTAAACTACAAGGTAGTATTTAAAGAACATGATAGAGGAAAAAAAGAGTATCTCTTTTTGCTTTGAAGTTGGTTCAAAGTTCAAAATAACTAAAAGAACGGATTCTAAATTAATAAGCGTTTTAAGTTACCAATGAAGTTTTCTTTCGCAGGCGACTTAGAGCAGCGGTTCCCAAACTTTCTGGTTGTGCTGCCTACCTGTTGTGCAAAAAAATTTTTTGAGGCCCTCTAACTAAATATACAATAAAAAAATACAAACACATATATTTATATATATATTACATGCACGTATATGTCAATAATTAGTAAAACTTAATGTAAAAGGAATAAAAATATATTGTTTAATAAAGCAAAAAAGCGAGTAAAGACTCTTTAAGCTCCCCTGACTTCGACTCTTGACTAGAGTTCCGGACCCACTAATACGCTATCCAAGGCCCATAACTGGGCCGCGTCCCATAGGCTGGGAACCGCTGATTTAGAGCATTAATTTTCATTTCTAAATTTTATTTTTAATGACAGATTTTCAAGACAATGTATTTTCACAACTGAAACTGCAGCATTCGAAATATTTTTTAATTCATATAATTTATCAATTAAATTTGTATCCAAGATCTATGAGTAATTCACTAAAAAGTATCTATAGAAAATGATGCACTGTATCAACCAAAGTATCAACCAGTTTAATGAATCTCTTGCAGCAATAAAAATGCAATAGAAAATATTGCTAAATAATATAATATTACAATGAACAACTTCTAACAAGGGATTCAGGACTTATGACTGATGTCAAACCCTTAACAGAAAAAAATCCTGTTTGAATCTTTGCTTTGCGTGACTCTTGATAAAGTGTAAAGCCGGATTCCTCCACCTTGTTTTAGTTTTTCACTTTGTTCTATGGGATTCTGGAAATATACAAACCCTGGACGAAGGGGAATTTCCTATCATTGTTACAAATAAATAACAATTAAGGAAGGGGAGGCCACTTCTTTACACCCAAAAGGTAAAAAAGAAAATGTGGCGCTATTTTGGGGGATTTGGTGTACTTAAAACGTGTATGACGAAAATTATTCAATGAAAAGAATGCTTCTTCTTCGTTCCTTAAATACACATATTCTCATTCCCCTTATTTGATTTAGTGAATCATGAGGAACGATGCTATTTAACAACACTCCCCATGACCAGAATATGATTCCTCACAATTTCATTGGATCAATAACCGAATTTCTTTCAATATAAACAAAAATTTTCACAAGGAAATAGTATGGAAATGCCTTGTTTTGGTTGGTTAGGAAAATGTATATTTTTAATTTAACTATACAAATTCGAAATTGAAGAAACTTAGTTGGTTTCAATGCTCCTCCTTTTGTATTTAATGCTAAGATGTTTTAAATGTATTGTATATATATACAAAGTAAAAGAAATTCCTACGGTTCTTTGAGCTAAATTTTAATGTTTAATAAATTATTTTAGGAGTGTCAACTACTGGTTCATTAAATTGTGATTTCACAGGTAGTTGACGTGTTAATAAAGCCACAATTGTATACAATGTCGGTAAAATACACGATAGGCTTTCTATTGATTGTTACATTTTGATTCATTTATAAGTTCCTTTCGAAGTAATAATTCAAATTTCAGTTTGAATGAATGAATAATGAATTCTTAGTTATACTTTAGCAATAATAATAGCAGTGTAGAGACCTATTGTTTAGAAGTTCCCACCTTTCTGAGAGATTATCAATTTAGGTTGTTAGTTCTGAAGATACTTATAATACTGCAACAAAAAACGAGTTGATTTGTTGTAACACTGATATGATTTGTTGAACTTATGTCCCGATTTGAATCTAAGGGAGAGAGGACAGATATAATTCTGAGTCCGTGGCTGGATTATGAGAATGACTTCTGCACCTGCATCCCCATCATGCATTCCATCCCACGCGATTATCGAGGTTTCGTTTGCTCAACACACAAAGCTCGAATTTGCAGTCCCATTGTAACGAAGTAAGAGCTATTACTGAAAATTTAGCAACAGAGAGTAATTCTTAAATTCTATAAAAACCATTGAATGAGATAATATTTCTGTCGAGGAAAAACCAATGCTAATTAAAGAGGTTCTAGAATGGTATTTTAATGAAACGTTAGGGTTGTTTACCAACAGAAATAAAAAAAAAATAGTCGTTTATTTGTTTGAATACATGGTAAGAATTTTTTTTCATAAAACATGTTACGAATGTCTCATTTTCTGGCTTTCTACGAATCAAATTATAGAATTACTCATCACTCAGCATCGTGAAATCAGATGCTGAGTGATGATTAATTTTTTGATGGAATAATCAATGCTTATTATAAATCAGTTTTCATAGTTACAATAGCAATAAATACGTTTCAATTATTCAATCAATTATGAGAGTTTTTAAAATTATGTCCATTTAATTTCCCTTAGAATCATCAGATATAGACTCCTAGTTCTTACTTAGTTTTCGGTAATAGCAAATACTA
Organism: Araneus ventricosus; assembly: GCA_013235015.1. NCBI lineage: Eukaryota > Metazoa > Arthropoda > Arachnida > Araneae > Araneidae > Araneus > Araneus ventricosus. Next base: position 51,015 of record BGPR01006427.1, read on the forward strand.
ATGCAATTAGAAAGGTTTAAATAAGTCTTGTTTACTTTTTAACAATTTCATTAATTTTGTACTAATTTCAAGATTCCTTAGTTTCAAAGAATAAAGGAATTTAATAAGGAGCAAGAATTTTTTTATTCTTACCCAAATTTTAGAAGGGCAGAGTGTATAAAGAATTCTTTTCATCTTCTAAAATCAACTACTTCGCGTACATATTTTATTTCCCAATTGCTGATAATCAATTCATAAAAAAATACTGCAAAAATTCAAAAATGGGGAAAGAAAATTAAGGGAACAGTGACGTTTTAATTAGTTTACAAATAGAAAATGCATGTTCAACATTTTAAAGGAATCGCAAAATTTGGGAACAAACAATAAAATACAATAATGTGTTCCTTTAGACAGCATTAACCTAAGAAATCAAAACAAACGTATACCAGCGTTTTTGACCCCAAATAAAAAGCTATTTCCCATCTTCGGAGCAATATTATTGCCCTTCCGTTTTCCCCAACTTCGGAATGAAAAAAAGAAAAAAAAAGTTAGGAGTCCGTTTGGATGAGCAAGCGGTCAGTTTTTATTGGTCTAGCTTAAAATAATTAAATTCTCGGACCCTGCAATGTTTGCTCACTTTGGAGATAATAATCCACATTCCAGAAGTGGCCCAGAGATATTCTGAACCCAACCAAGTGACCTCCATAATTTTTATTCGAAGGGCTTTTAATAATAATAAATTCATTTAGCAGCCTGATAGGGCTGGCGGGTTGAAGAACGCCAGGAATGGGCCTCAGTTATCCTCAATCATATAAACACTCCAACCAAGGCAAGGAGGCAAAGTTGTCCTAAAGGAAAACAAACTGAGATGCCGTGGTTATAGAACTTAGGGCAACGGAGACGTGCCAAGAATGTCGGTTGTTGGTATGGCAACGGTAGGCCAACGCCAGTGCCATCTAGTGGTTGATCTAGCTTTATTGCGAACGTATGTCACTTGCCTCACATTATTAGGAATTCGGTCGGTTATATCTATTCTTTTCTTAGTGGGAGAATACCTCAGATTCTTCTAGGTCTCGCTTGTGGGTATGAAAGCTGGAGTATTTCAAGTGCATCCATTGTCTTTGTCCCATAAATACTTAGGCAGCATAATTGGAGGAAAGAACTTCCATGCACCCAGCCATTGCTGGAGGAATGAGATTAAACAAATTGTGTTGTCTTTCGCTTAAGACCTTGATAAATTTTTACCAATTTGAAATTTTTATTTTGACTCAACAATGGAAGTAATTGGAGAACTTTTTATTACTAGCTAAGTACCGATAACAATTCTAAAAATTTATAGTTCGGCTGTAATGTTAGAAATCTTTTCTAATTTTAGTTTAGAACTGAATTCAAGAAAGTCTTACTATTTTTAAGTTCATTGCGGTAAACATTTAATTTACGGGAGAATTCTTTGGTGGTTTTTTTGAGGATCGTAATATTTCACAGGAGAAACAGAATAAAGTGCCTCCTAAGAATGACAATTATAGAAGAAATGTTCCATTGTCTTTGAAGCATGTTTTGGGATTTTCTATAATCACTTAACAGGTTTAAATTAAAATAGAAATACCTTTTTCTTACTCCAGACAAATGTTCTTCAATGTACGTCAGCAGGATAATTTTGAAACAAAAAAAAAATAATAATTGATATCCATGTTTCTAGAGCCTTGTTGACTGGACGGAATGAATGCTAATAGCGTGCAGTAATGAAAGTACTTGCCTAAAGAATAAAAATGTGAAAATTGAAGTAAATATCTTGTGTGAAAAAGACCACACTTGACATATCAGTCGAATAAATTGCACCGTGATTATATTTGAGCAGGCCAGTGCCGTAGCGACGTGGGTGCAAAGGGGTTACACATGGGGGGCGCGATGAGAGCAAAATAATAATGAGTTTGTGTTATATTTTAACGCCAAATATGAAGATTGAGCAAAAAATTAATATAATGCCCCGGGTGCCATATACATTTGCTAAGTCACTGATGACGACTGGGGACTAAAAAGTAATGCTACGTCCCGGGCGCTGCTTACACTCACTATACCACTGGAGCCGGCTCTTTACTGATCGATTATATCATATCCTGATTAATGATGTAGTGATCATCGTTCCTAGTTATTACTGTTGAATCCTAAAAGCACGTTTGTAATGCTTTACCTAAAATTTGTTAGTAGATTTCTTAAAATATTCCTTAAAAATAAAAACACCCGAATTTCAAAAATGTATAAATTAATGCATGAAATAAAAGTTCAATAAAAGGCCATCTTAAATATGAATTTCTTTGATCGTAAAAGTATCAATAAAGGAAGTTTTATGCTGATAGAAAACCTTCAGAAATGCGTAAATATATGGGATTAATTTACTTAAAGATAATAATCATTGGATAGGAGGTTTTAAGAAAAGGTACAGATAGTCTCACAAAATAAAGTTAGCTTTGAAGAATATGTCTTGAAATGCAAAAAGAAATCATTGCAAATCATCAGTATTTCTTATATGAATAAGGGCCTAATTTTACTGTCTTTTACCTGATACAACCTTATTTTCCCAAAATAAAAATGTAAAGGTATCCGTATAATCAAAGACTAAGTCACAGTTATGTTAGGATTTAATTATAATAAAGAACCAGCGGTAGTGTTCCTCCTTCGACTTTCTCGCATACTTTCGGATAATGTTGTGTGTTTAGCTTCGCCTCAGAGTGAAGAGAATCGAGTATGTATTTCGTATCTCTTCACTTTGACCAAAAGGCTAAAAATTTAATAATGATGAACAGTTTTGGTGTTGAGGCCACATATCCAATTTCATTTAACTAATTTGTTGCGTTTCTGATTTAACTTCACATATACACAAATAGAAAGACCGACAGATAGTCAACCAGTCGATGGATTTGATTTAAAATCTGATTCAAATGTACAAGTCTGATGATAAAACCATATGTTTAATTTTATCCATCTAACTCATTTCCCGTTTGAGTTATGTTCGCACGCAATTTCCAATTGATGGATTTCATCCAAAACATGTTGCAGATCTACAATTTGGTGTAAAGATCTCATACCGAATTTCATTCCTCTTGCTCGTTTTATTTCTGTGTTATCGCAATCACAGACAAACAGAAAGGCATAATTCCAAAAATTAATTTTCGCACTCATGGAGGTCTGAAACGTAAAATTTCATAAAAATCTGAAAGTTCAATTTTTTGAGGACCGCATTTCTTTCTCTTTCTATATTTCGTCTACAAGAAAGTAAAAACTTGCTGCAGTTATGATTGGAAAAGTAAAGTCCCAGGTGTTTGGATCTCTTTAAATCTCATCCATTTAGATGTGTATCAAATAAAAAGACTTGGATATCTCTTGCGTGAGCTCAAACAAGAAAATTAATAAAGGCAAAAAAAATCTTTTTGAAAAATTAGTGATTAAAATACGTAATGAAATTTAAATTTACTAAAAGTAATAAAAATGCACCTCTTGCTTCCAAATGTCCTCCAACTTCTTATTTACAAAAGTGCAAAAGTTATGGTTCCTGACTGAAAAAAACTTTATAAATGTCTAATATAAAATTGAAGTTAAATGTAGCGCGAAGCATCTGAAATTATTATGCGAGTTGAAGATGAATTTCCTTTTGCCATGAACGCATTTAATCCGGCGAAAACCAATAAATCATAAGTCTTTCAATTGGTTTTTCATTCCAATTCTGGCTGTTGGAACTTCCGACGATACCCTTCTGAACGACGAAATAGAATAGCGAATTAGATTATATGAAATTTTCCCACTCTTAAGAGAAATTCTCTGAACAAAACAAATCATTTTGAGTATCAATCGGGTACGTTTCTGGAAGGGGAAAACCAATGTTAGTAGGGTTTTTTAAACAAATAATAAAATTTAGAAAATGAAAATTTTTTGTTACTACTTTTTTAGTTGAATTTCTTATTAAATCATTATGAGTTCGGTAGCTAAATTTTATTTAGTAGGAAAGAAAATAACCAATATAGCATACTTACATTTCGTCCATTTTTTAAAGTTTTAATCAATCAAATTTTAAGAATTTTTACTCAGTTCTGGTTTAATGGTTAATTTTCATATTACGGTTTTACGAACACAATATTATAAGTAAATAAATCGCATTTCTGATGCAAATTATTCTTATAGCGACCTGAACAAGTCTCAACTGGCTATTTGTTCAGACAGAAAAATTCTTCAGTACAAATTTATCTTGCTTATTATTTATTGAATGAATTTTCTGATGGAATTCCTTTTCTTATTTTACATTAAGATGAATAAATGATAAAAAAAACATGTTTACGACCGTGACAACTTGGAAAAGTGTGTGAGAAGCGTTAGTTGTCTAGTTGGAGCAGCTGGAATTGTGATGCATCAGCTGAACATGAAGTACTGTTAAAATATTTATGAATCGAAGTATGAGCAATTATTATTTTTTTACCTTTCTCGCCAGATATTAACTTATACTCATAACTCATAATACACTAATCCAAAAGTATCCGGACACTTTCGGATTTTCCCTTTTTTTAGAATTTCTCTGGAAAGGTTAAACCAGCTGCTCTTGAACTTCGACCTTGTAAAGAATAGACTGTAACTCACATTTTACAGTGAAGATTCGGTCACGCGGGCAATTAGGAGGGGGTGCAATAGAAAGGGATGAAGGCGAAATAGAGTTTGACCCATCCTGTTTCATAGAAAGTTAATAGCGAGATGTAACTTTCATCAATGGTTATGTTTGATGTGCATAATATTTACACGCATTTTCGTAAACACAGCACAAGTATTAGAGAAGATATAATGTTTTCTTAAACAATCCCAAATTTTCCTCATGTTTTTTGCATATAACTTGCAGAGTTTTAAACCAAAGTGTATAAAACTTACAGAATATGTGACAATATGTTAGATAAGCATTGTGTAAAAATTTGGAATAAATACTTTCAAAGTAGAGAAAATATGAGTATTTGTAGTAAATAATCTTTTACTGCTCATGTGCGAAACGTAGCGTAATTTTTCTCTCAGAACTTCAAAGCCAGTTATATAGGGCAACTTATATAAAAATTGCAATCGAATAAAACTTAAATTTTCGAATAACTTTATAGAATTTAGTAAAGATTGAACATGCTGAATACCCAGGCATACTCATAAATAAAATTCATATTGTAAATTGCAGTTCGACGATTACTATCCTAAGATTCAAGTTTAAAAAATATCCATTTGTGGAAAAACCCTCATCAATTTATTTCTCTTAGAAATAAGCAGAAATTCCGTTCACCGCAATGCCGATATCTTTCTAAATCTTAATGGTACTCGACTGGAATTTTTATATAAATTGCCCTACATATCTGTCTTTGAAGTTCTGAAAGAAAAATCACGCTCCGTTTCGCACATGCGCAGTAAAAAATTATTTACTGAAAATACTCATATTTTCTCTACTTTGAAAGTATTTATTCCAAATTTTTACACAATACTTATCAATCATATTGTCACATATTCTGTAAGTTTCATACAATTTGGTTTAAAACTCTGCAAGTTATAAGCAAAAAACATGCGGAAAATTTGGGATTGTTTAAGAAAACCTTCATATCTTCCCGAATATTTGTGCTGTGTTTACGAAAAGGCATGTAAATATTATGCACATCAAACATAACCATTGATGAAAGTTACAACCCGTTGTCAGCTTTCTGTTAAACAGGATGGGTCAAACTCCATTTTCGCCTTCATCCCTTTCTAGTGGCTCCCCTAATTGCCCTCATGACCGAATCTTCACTGTAAAATGTGAGTTAGAGTCTATTCTTTACCTGGTCGAAGCTCAAAGGCAGTTGGTTTAGCCTTTCCGGAGAAATTCTAAAAAAAGGGAAAATCCGAAAGTGTCCGGATACTTTTGATCATATAGAGTATTCAATTAAATTTCAAAAAATAATATAATAATAAATATTTCACAGTGAAATAACTATGTTTGTAACCTAATTTCTAACCCCGTATGTTTCTGTGAGTCGATTCAACTTTGTTTTCAACGCAGTGAATAGTGGGAACTTGATGGAGTTAACCTTTTCTCTGAGCGTTGAAGATTTACGAGTGTGCAGCTGGGCCCGTAAGAGAAGTAAGTGCGTATATATCGTAAGAACTCTCTTGAATTATGCACCTTTAATATACAATTAGTTAAAGTAGAGGTCCTTCAGTTCTATGATCAATAAATCAATCAATCTTTGGGGGCACTTTTTTTTTCATCATAAACCACTCTGCTTTCAACGCCCATTATACCATTCATTCAGTACACTGTTCATTTTATAACAAATTCACCAAAACGGACTGAGTTTCTTTTGAAGTTAAAATACTATTCCGCATTGCAGGTATACATAAAGAGACATTTATTTTTCCTTAGAAAAAGGACATTTTTTCTTTTTAGGTAATATTATGTGAATTCAAGAAAACACATATTTCTTCAATTTTTATTTATAACAAGAAAAAAGACTCTTTCTACGGGTACCTTAGTGTAGGGCAGACATAGAATATATTCAATAATTATACGAAAATCCGCATGATTTAAGTTATTGGAGTGAAAGTGTATGAACAGTTCCACCCAACGACTTTCGCTTAAAATATTCCTTGTGTTTCATTCTATAACTTCATGCAGTGTAATGAAGTTAGAACTAAGTGCGAGATAGGAGGCTTCTTGTACATGTGTATAAGAAGTATAAGAAGTATATGTATAAGAATAATATGTATTCTTATACATATTATTCTTACATATGTGTGACACGTATAGCGCGCATGCTCGGTCATCCAGGGCTACTAGACATTACCGTCGGATTTTTTTTTTTTTTTTGGCAACTTCTTGTTTGAAATTGTTATCGTGAGTTGCTCTCTTTCTGGAAACGGCACATTTGGGCGTCCCGAAGCTGTGCTTGAGGACAACGGGACAGGCTACCAAAAAACGGGACGTATGGTCACATTAGGTAAATATAAAGTGTTCATTATTATTTCCCCCACAAAACGGGACATCTAATTTTTAGGTAATAGAGTAAGTATTCAAGAAAACTCACGTTCAGTTTTTATTTGTTAACGAAAATAACAAAATGAATATTTCTCTGAAGAACTAATTTTTGCTTCAGTATATTCGGTGTAAATTTCAAATAAAAATGAAATTTCTTCGGTTTAGTTCACTCGTCCACAACTTATTCACAAGAGAAAAGAAACTTTCTGCGGGTTCAATAGTGCCGGTTAGACTTAGAATATATTAATTATACGGAAGTTCGTATGATTCATATTATTTTGCCAACAGACGCAGTGTGCGTGGTTTTGATTTTTTCAGCCTTTCTCGAAATTGTAATCGTGGGTTGCTCCGTTCCGAAGCTGTGCTTGGGGACAAAGGCACTGGCTATCGTAAAACGGGACGCATGGTCACATTAGGTATTCTTAATGTGGCCATTTATTTTATCCCCAATACGGGACATCGAGCAATTTTTAGGTAATAGTATGTGTACTCAAGGAAATGCATATTCCTTCAGTTTTTATTTGTTAATCAAAGAAACACGAATGAATTATTGAAAATAAATAATTTATGTGATCGTGTATTTTTCTGAAGAATAAATTTTTGCTTCAGCATATTTAGTACTGATTTTTTTAAAAAAAATGAAACTCTTGGCAATATCTCTTATAATTTACTTTGGTAATTAACATTGCATTAAGAATTGCGACTTGCAATTGCGTTTTTTCGCAAGTAAACATCTTATTCATAAGAGAAAAGTGCCGAGCAGACACAATATTTTCAATAATTATACGAAAGTTTGCATGATTCTGGTGATGGGTGTGAAGGAGTTTGAATAATTCCACTCAACGCCCTTCGGTCGAAGCACTTCCAGTTTTTCATTCTGTCACTTTTTACAGTGTAATACAGTTAGAAATAAAAACGAGGTAGAGGCTTTAGACCGACTTGAATATGTGTGGGCCGTATATCACAAGCTCCGTCATCGCCGCGTTAGTAGACATTGCCGCCGGAATTTTCTGATTTTTCGCGCCTATCTTGAAATTGTTGCCATGGGTTGCTCTCTTTCTGAAAACGAGACATTTCGGCGTCCTGAAGCTGGGCTTGGGACGTCTTGTCACATTAGGTATACATAACGTAACTATTTTTCCCCTCAAAGCGCGACATCTACTAATTTTTAGGTGATGGTTTGTGCATTCAAGCAAACCCATATTTCTTCAGTTTTTATTTATTAATGAAAAGAATAGGAATGGACGCATGAAAATAAATAATTTATGTGATATTGAATTTTTATGAAGAACAAAATTTTGGTTTCAATATATTTGGTATTGAATTCAAATAAAAATGAAATTCTTGGTAGGATTTCTTAAAATTCACTTTGGTAATTAATAATTGCGACTTTAAGAATTGCGACTTGCAACGGTGTTTTTCCGCTCAACCACAAGTTTAGCTTTGGAGAAAAGATTATTTATACGGATGAATTAGTGCTGGGAGGGAATATATTCAATAAATATACGAAAGTTCGTATGAATCAAATTATTGGTGTGAAAGCGTCCGAACAACTGCATCCAACGACTTTCGGTTCAAACATTCCCACTGTTCCAATCCGTCACGTTTTGCGGAGTAATGTAATAAGAAGGCAAAGAAATATGTGCGAACTAGCTGCTTCTGACCGATTTGCTTAAGCTGCGTTCCAAGGGCCTGTCTTTCCACGAGTTTCGTCCGCGGTTCGCGTTATTCCCTGTCGTCGGAACAGAAAGAATCGAAGTAGCTCATGGGCTTGTAAGTTCATCTGTTGCTTCCCACGTTATGGCGGTAAATAGCTCGCCCATCAAAGGAAAGTAGAAAGACCAGACGGCGCCAATGCATCCACTCACTCGAGCGCTGACGAGATATTTGCAAAGCCACGCGCCGTAGGAACGGCACGACTGTTCGAATTCAACTGACCACAGTCCACAGGTACGAACCTCGAGCGACTCGAGGTTTGGCCAAGCCACACGCCGTTCGAACAAGACTTTAAAGGGATAAGCGTGGGACGCATTGCCCTTGACCCGCCATGGTTGCGCTACTAGGCACTAACGTAAGATTTTCCGTGTCTTTCTTTCAAATTGTTTCCGTGGGTTGCTCTCTTTCTGAAAACGGGACATATGCATTGACCTTAAAGTTATTCCACTGCCAAGAAGTAAAAACTCAATTTTATTTCACACTTTGCTTCAACTTGATTTGTTTCATGCTTTTAAACATGGAATTATTCAGTAATCAATTTTTTCTGAAATTGATTTTCAGTTGGTGCCACTCGTAAGACCTCAAAATGTAATTAAATTAATTGATTAACTGATAATTAGGATCTGAATATATCAAAAAAAGTGTATTGTCACAGATAACACACTAGCACATCATAAAGTGAGTGTTAAATCGATTAGAAAATTCCATATTTACAAGTATGAAATAAGTCAAGTTAAAGTTTGTAAAAAAGATTAAAAACAAGTATACTGATTTGTACAGTTACAGGACATCCAGCAGATTTTAAACTCTGATATGTGTGCTTCCAGGTTCAGAAACACTCGATGTTTAAATGGCGTCCCTACCGTAAAACATTACTGGTATTAATTCATTTATGGAAAGTTTGGCATGATTCCAGAAGATACTAATTATCAAATGGAAAAAACTTTTCATAGATTTTTTTTCAATGTTTTCAGAGCCTAATTCTTAGGAAATAGATTACTTTAATTACATTTTGATTTCATACGAATGGCTCCACCTGGTACTTAATTTTGGAAATTTATTTCAAGATTCCATTATATTTGTAGTAATGAATTATAAATTAATGACTAAAAAAGAAGAAAATAGTTAAAATAAAAAAAATTCTAGTTTATGTTACAATAATAAAAGTGTGTGTTTTTTAAACTATTTCAATTACATTTATTTTTAAACTTCCAGTGAAAATTTTAAATAATTTCATTGTTCATTTTAAGTTTTATGTTTTATAACGGTAGATTGCTGCCCAGTTTAGAAGGTACACATCGCTATTTCGGTACGGACTTCGTAATTTTGAGCAGTGATCGAGAAAGACATCTGAGCTGGCAGACCCTTCTGCTAGTTTCCACGCCACACTGAGGAAAGACCGTTAGGCTTCAACGAATTTAACTACTTGGTTGTTCAGTTTATCAACTATCTAAGTATATAACACTTTGTTTTCATTTTAATTCAATAAGAATCCATATATCACTTGAAATATTTATGCATTCCACGGAAATTTTGTAGTATAACGTCTACGAATGAATAAATTTTAACTTATGTGTTTAGAAATACTAAAATTTGATGCACGGTAAACGCACTGAATTAGCTTTAATTCGCACAAGATCTGCTCACACAATAGATCTTTGAAACTGAGGCTCAAACTCGGGTCCGAAAACGAGATTCTACCACCGTGGCCACTCATACCTTCCTGACGCTAGTTTAACCCTCCGTTAGGGGCAATTATTTTTATACTTAAATGGTCGCGATTTAACTCACGGATACAAAATCTATTCTATGATATGCGCATCTGGTTTTGATAATTTTCCTTCATAACTACAATAATTAATACTATGAGAATGTAAATAAGCACTCTGAAAGAAAAAAATAAATTGTAATCCGGTAACATTAGAATATAACAAAGAAAACTGATTAATCTAATCCGGCATATGTAACCATTAGAAATGGCGACAAACAGAGGGTTAAATAGTGCAATAAATAAAGTTAACCAAAAAATAGACAACTGCTTGAAATTCATAATTTCAGATTCTTCTCCATTTTTAATACAAGATATGTTTCAAGATCGATATATTCATCAGTTAGGCAGAAGATTGAGTAATGATACAGAATTTAAGTCGTGTAGAAGATTTGTTAATTTTAAACACTGTCAAAGGGCCGTGGTGGCCTGGTGGTAAGAACAGGGCTTCTCGATAGAAGGAACGCTCGTTCGAGACCCGATTCCTCCGAGGTACTGCCATGTGTGCGGGCGTGGCGCATTCCACACCTATGATTGTGTGTCTGACTCTTGCATCGAATTGTGGAATTTTTAAATTTGAAATTAACTACTTGGCCTGGCAATAAATTGACATGTGTTCGTGACAAACTGAAGACAGTATAATGTACTTACTAAAAATGGCGACGTCTTACGTCATATCGAAAATTGGCACAAGAAACAGCTGACGTGCATAGCACGTCATCCCAAGCCAAGCGGTTAAGTCAAAGTTACAATTAATTTTAAAGACAAAACTCACTTGGTCACGCTTACGTATCTCAAGTGTCCATAACGTTCTTATGTGTATTAAAATATCAATTAATATCCCAAATAGGATGTGTCACCTAATTAGAAAGTTAAATATATTCGTGGGCCAAGGAGTTAAATCTGGCGTCGAGGGTTAAAACACCCTCACGTTGATACGAGTGGAAACTTGAAGAGTGGGGTGCCGGCTTAGGCATCGTCCTCGTCATCTAACCATGGTTTAAAATAATAAAGTCCGTCCCAAAATAACCTTTAAGTAGCTTCAAAACGGCACTTAAATGAACGAAATGAAACTAAAACACTGTTTAAAATTGCAATATTTCGGATCGACTTATTTCTATTAAAAAAAGTGCAAATTATTGTAAAAAATGAGAGCTTCGACTTTACAAAGTCATTGTCTACTTTTTCCCCCTTAAAAACATACTTTTTAAAAAAAAATCCTGAATTAAAATATGCGTTTGAAAAATATTTTAGAAGCTATTTTTTTTGTCGATGTAAATAAAAATAATATCTCAACAAATTAAATTTAAACAAAAATATAAACAACTGAAGAATAAAGCCAAGGGATATTAAACATAATTTCTAAGCACAGGACAGACGTTGAACCTCCGATTTCTTTAATCTGTGTAAAAGATACTGGGATTCATTCTTTTAATCCAATAAACAAGTGGTATATCATTTTTTGTAACAGAATGTGTCTTAGATGCTATCTTGTCGACCATGCATCATTGTTACTGCATCGCACAAAGTATACACAACAGCAATCTTCTGTATTTTATAAATTACAAAGAAAGATAACATAGAAATAAAACTGACTAACATCTTTGGTCATTCAGCTTTATGTAACTATTCCATGTTGTGTAACAAAACGTCAGATACAAAGTCACAAAAAATATCATGTTGAATTTTTTGATATAATTTGTTACATATCATCCTTTAACAAGATTTCTCTTCCTCTTTGAAATTTTAAAAAATTGAGATAGGTCATGTTGCTTGAACTGGCGATATGGTGCTCATTTTTATGAGTCCAGCTTCCGTTGTCAAACAGTGCGATAAAATTTGTTAAAAATTTAGTGAGAATATTTGACTTACAAGGGGAGGGCACGACTTGGGTTTAGTTTAGTTTTATTAACGCCACGTTTTGAGGCAACACGATTTTGACGGACTCGTCATTTTGATCCACGGTCAGGTGACGAGGACGACACCTGATCTGGCACCCCCTCTCCAAACTTCCACGACACACCGACGGGAGGACATTTGGCCTCTACGTATGATTTGGCGTGCAACATGTCCCATACACGGCGGATCTTCAGTGGAATCGGGTTTCGAGCTTAAACCCTCTGACCCTAAAGCCGAGACCTTACCACTTGGCCACCGTGGCCTGGCACGACTTGGGAAATTCAGTTCGAAATGAAACTCGACATAGGGGAGAGTCGCCAAATTTGGACCGGCGCGGCGCCTATGTCGGACAGGTATCATAACTTCAGTTCTATTAAATATTTCAGCCACAATTCGGCATAAAATTATGTTGTAACGATGTAAATGGGGTGTCTGAAATCATTTTTAAGATTTCTTTTGCTCCTTGATTACAGCTAGAGAACAAATGTTGATATTTATGTATCACGAATTAATTATTTTAACAAAAGGCAAAAAGCTCTTTCGTTGTTTAAAAGTAAGTAGGAAAATATCTTATTATATCTTCAGATAGAATAACATATAGAATAGATAAATTTGTTTCCCTACAAATTACTTTACTGTAATAATTTTATAAAAATAGTTTAAAGATAGGTTAGGGATTAGTTTTTGTTGATGTCTAAAAGTTGCCTAGGTTAGACCACAAACTGTTTAAATCAATTGGATTATTATCTTGAAAGTAGTTATCACTACTAGTAGGGTAAACCGGGGCTAGTTGGCCATTGGGGAACGTTGGGCTAGTCGCGATTTTTTTAATACTTTTCGGTATTTAACGCTGCTATTCCAGACAAGTGTGGACCGGAGGGTCGCAGGTTCGAAACCCGATTCCACTGAAGATCCGCCGTGTATGGGGCCTGTTGCACGCTAGATCATACGTAGTGGCCAAACGTCCTCCCGTTGGTGTGGCGCGGAAGTTTGGAGAGGGGGGTGCCAACTCAGGTGTCGTCCTCGTCATCTGACCGCGGTTCAAAATTACGAGGTCCGTCCCTAAATAGCCCTCGTGTTGCTTCAAAACGGGACGTTAATATAACCTAACCTAACTAAATCCAGACAAGTGTGTATTATACCGGATTCCTTCTTCCACATCAGCGTTATTGAATAAGTAGCATTCATTAAAGAACCAGAAAGAATTTTCTAATTTTTGCTAAACTGAGAAAATTTCCTCACTTATGAATAATCGTTTTTTCTTTTCTTATAAATTATAATTTCCATTTTTGCAAATAATATTCAGAAAGATAATTCTTCATTGTTACTTTAGGGCTTGTTTGCTTATCGAAATGCTTTCAGAATAAATCCCTACAGTCATGAGAAACAAAAATGGCGATATGGGGCTAGTTGGGGCATGGGGCACGTTGGCCCGCACTGCTACACAGGGTTTATCAGGATGTGCGTTATAGAAATATCTCTGAATATGTCGGATGGAATTGTACCAGATTTATTACGCAAGATACTTGTTATTAAAACCCATGCGGACCCGATTTTGATTATAACTGCACAATACTATTTGACGATGAGCATAAAAGCTGTATCTCAGTTTCTATTGAATAGAAATGCATAAAATTTGTATATAATACACATAATGTGAATAATAACACAACTATTATTTAAATTAATAAAGTATAATATCATAGAAGAATGTTTTGTGATAGTCACTTCACGTTAGTCGTGGCTTAACTTACCCCGCAGTCGGGGCAGGTTGGGCTAAGCGACTTGGTGTCAGTTTGAAGTTTTAAATTAATACTGATAATTAATATATTCAAATTTTACTATGACGAATTATTTCTGAAGGTTCACTAATAGTGTCAGCTTAAAAAATTTTTTAAAGTTTTGAATTAATTTTTTTTGAAAATTCTTAGAAGAAAAAACGGCCCAACTAGCCCCGGTCTACTCTAATCATCATAAATTGGAAGTGGGACAAGGCAAAGTAAAAAAAAAAAAACAATAAAAGGGCACTAAAGTTGTTAAATGTTGAATCAAAAAGAATAAAAACTAAAACTGCGTATGATTTTTGACGAAACAAAGGAAGAAGAAGAAGTGATACAGTGCATAAAATGTCATACTTGGGTTCATGCATTGTCTGCTGCTGTTAATTTTAGAATCAAAAAATGATTTTGCTTTAACCCCTTAACTGTTTCTTTTCTTTTCTATCTAATAATATGATCGTTTCTGTTTTGGAAAGGGTCTGACGTTTTCATTCATCTCAGAAGGCATATACTATTTGAGATGTTTATAGTTTCTATGTAATTTTTGTGTAAAATTATAAAGCTAATTAATCATTAAATTTTAGTTTTAAGACTAAAAATGCGATAATTCGATGCACGAGTTTTCTCGAGCTTAAGTTAAGCGGTGCTTAAAGAAATTAGTGGTCTAAATAAGAAACCCAGTTTCCTTAATTGGACCGATGACCCAATTTTTAAGCCATTTTTTCTACTTTAATGCGTATTTAATAAAAAGTTCAAAACGCTCTATAGGGCAGATCGTTTGACCTAGAGTTATCAAATTTGGACCTAGAACTTTTAATTCTTAGGAAGTAGAGGCTCAATAAGAAAGTAAGAAAGGGTTTTTAAAAATTTTAATAAGGTTTTTAAATAAAAATGAATCAATATTTTAAAGTTGTCCCTCAGTAACTTTGTATTGTATTAATGCATAAAAGTTATTTTTACACTTTCAACCAATATTATACCCGTACAATTTATTCTCAAATTTTACTAAATTTTTCAAAATATTTTTAGTACATTTTACAGCAATATTTTTAATTGTTTTAATTAATCCACGCGCGTTGAAACGATATTTAACACATTTTTGAGTGCACGTTATCGTTTCTATAATTAAGAGTAAATTTTTAAAAATATTATAAAGGCAGACGAATCAAACCTACAACATTATCATGTTATGATGCTTTGGATTAGAGGTTCGAATCTAATTTAGATTTTTTAGAATGTTTGGGAGTTTTGTTTCTTATGATATTCATCGCGGCTTAATTTCCTTAAAGTATTGTTTTCAGCACCTCGCGCTTTTTAATATTTTTTATCTTCATATTTTTGATTTAAAAAATATTTTTCACTTTTTAGTACATTAAAAAATCATTCTTTTAAAAAAACTTTTTTTAATTCAATAATTTTTACTTTTAGTCTTTAATATATTTAATAATTCATTATTATAAATACTGTGGAACCTTGAAATTGATTTTTTTCTTAGATTTATTACCTGGTAGCGCCTCTGATGTGAAATCAAAATTTAATTAAAATTAATCGATTAACTGAAAATTAAATTATAAAATATTAAAATATTGCATTGTCATTAAGAACACGCAAGCGTACAAAATTTGAAAACTCTAACGCATCAGGAGGTGAGAGAAAAATCGATTACAAAATTTCCTTTTTACAAGCACGAAACATTCTAAGTTAAATAAAAATGTGTAGAAACAAAATATTTTACACTATAAGTAAATTGCCCAATAATAATGCATTCTTTTTGTCTCATAATTTTTGGACAAATATAAATTTTTCTCAAGAAAAAATTGCAAAAAAATACCTGTAACATTTTAAAAATTTAAAAAACTTAATTAACATTTTATTTCGTCTCTTCCATTCACAGCCGAGTGAAAATTTAACACAGAGAGCAGTAAATTTTTTGAATACATTCATTTCTAAAAATTCCGAAATCATTCATTATTATATCAATGTATTCGAATTTCTTTTAATTATTTTTGTCTCATAATTTCTGAACAAATGTAAATTTTTCTCGGAAAAAAATTTCAAAAAACTCCTGTAACATTTTTAAAAAATTTAAAAATTATTAAAAATTTTGTTTTGTCTCTTTTATTCACAGCCGAGTGAAACTTTAACACAGAGAGCAGTAATTATTTTAATACTCTCATTTCTAAAAATTCCGAAATCATTCATTTTTATACCAATATATTTGAATTTCTTTTAATTATCCAAAAGCAAAATTAATAAGAAAATGTATTATTAGACGTTTTTGTGCATTGTAATGAGGATATAAATTTCAGTAGCAGAAGTGTACAAAAAGCATTCTTCATAGGATTTGCAGATAATAGGTCTGGTGATAAGAATCCGACTTGAGGTTATTCTCACTGAGGGTCGAAGAAACGAGGTTGATGTTCATACTTTGGAGATACCAATCGTAAATCATTACTACAACTTCTCTTTACAAAAGAGAGGAAGAAAATCGTATTTAGTAAGAGTATTAACACGTAAGTACAGCATTTTTCTCTTCGCTTCTCTAAATTTTTCGTGATTTCCCTTAACCTTGCTCTCATTTGTTTTGATCTTTTCTGTTTTGCATAAATTTATGATATGTTTGATTGCATATAATTATTGACAAACATTTATTTGGAAACAAAATTACTAGGCAGTCAGTGATACCCATTTATTTATAGCCTTCTTCTTTTGCTTATTTAACCGTTTCGGTGTAGGGCAGTGAGTGCTGTAGCATTCTTCCTGTTCGGTGCTTAAAACTGCCAGCTGCTCGATCAGTAGAGTCAAATTGACATCAAGTCGTCATTTTCATTCGTTTATTTTGTTTTTTGCTGGGATTTTGCCAATTCTTTCGTTTTTTGTGATTTCCCTTAACCAGGCTCTCATTTGATCGGATCTGTTTGCTTTGAATTTATTTATGTTCATGATATGTTTGATTGCATGTAACTGACAAATACTTAATTCAGAACAAAATTTACTGCGAATCAGTGAAGACTATTAAGAAATACATCTTTGTTTTATTCATTTAACCGTTTTAGTGTCTCACAGTACAACCACATTCTTCCTGCTCAGTGCTTAAAAGTGACGGCTGCTAGATCAGTAGATTCAAATTGACATCCAATCGTCATTTTCATCATTCGTTTATTTTGTTTTTTTGCTGGGATTTTGTCAATTCTTTCATTTTTTTGTGATTTCCCTTAACCAGGCTCTCATTTGATCGGATCTGTTTGCTTTGAATTTATTTATGTCCATGATATGTTTGATTGCATGTAACTGACAAATACTTAATTCAGAACAAACTTTACCGCGAATCAGTGAAGACTATTAAGAAATACATCTTTGTTTTATTCATTTAACCGTTTTAGTGTCTCACAGTACAACCACATTCTTCCTGCTCAGTGCTTAAAAGTGCAAGTTACTCGATCAGTAAAATCAAATTGATTTCATGCTGAAATTTTGTTGATTTACGTCTTTCCGGCGAATGCTTGCTGAGGTAGATAGGAATTAAAATTTTCGGTGATATAATCCTCGCAGTTTTTGTATGTGAAAGAATAACAGTTGCTTTCATCAAAGAATTGATACGCACCATAGAGTAATTAAGTTTGAGAAGCGCCATAGCGCTGTATGGCAGTTTTCAATCGAGATTGTTTAAAATCCAGTGATACTCAAACTTTTAATCGAGAAAAAATCATTAGCCTATCAGAGATACCCATTGATTAATCTCTTTCTTTTATTTAATGAAACGACTATTGGGAAATTAGTGAATACTTGAATTATTTAAAAAGTAAAAGTATTCGATTTTGATATAAAAATCATTTTTATTACATTGATGTCAAAATTAAAATTTTTTGACATTTGAGATTGTATCTAAATTGTTGCATTTATTCAGTAGTTGTCGTTGATATGCTTTGATTGAATATAATATATGGAAACAGATAAATAAAATAATCTATACTTTCTTTGAAACCAGAAAAACGAAATATTTTATCTCATTCTCCCATATTCCGTGTGGATTGATGCCTACGGAGCCAACGTAAGCGGTGCCAGGCAGAAAATTAACAGCATATTATTTCGCTTTTTAAAAATCATGAGGAGGTGCCAGAAAAAAGTCTATGTCGCAGGCACCATTTACTCTTTCTAGAACATTGTAATTTTAGGCGTGCTGGTCTAGCGGTAAGGTCTTGGTTTCCAAATAGAAGGATATGGGGTTCGGAACACTGTTCCATTAAAGATCCGCCGCGTATGTGGTCCTAGTATATGCTAATTCCTGCCATCAGGTTCAGACATTCTCCCGCTAGCGTGGAGTGGAAGTCTGTAGAGGGGGTGACAGCTTAGCTGTCGTCCTCCTCATTTAACCACTGTACAAAATTACAAGGCCCGTCCTCGAATAGCCCTCTTGTAGCTTCAAAACGGTATATTAGTCTAATTTAAATTAAACTAAAGCAACTGCATTGTTGCATTGAAAGAAACGTATATTTCTTTTGTATCTTTCATCCCATCTGAAATAGGACGATAATAGATTCTTTAAGGGGACATATGACTCTTAAACCTCGAAAAAATAGAGGGAAAACTGTCAAATTCGATACATTGTATCTCTGAAACAATACATTTCACAGACACACTTTTTTCTAGAAAAATATCTATTCTTTCTGTTATAGTAAACAGATTTTCAAACCTTAATATTTTTATGTATTTATTTGAGAGAGTAATAAATATAGTTATAATTTTTGAGAAAAAATGAGAGAGTCACCTTGTGCTCATGATTATGGATAAAATATTGGCCTAAACAAAATATTTTGGGTATTTCAGTAATCCAAACAGTCTGTTTAAGAAATTAAACCACAATTTATTTACATATAAATTTAATTCTATTTTATATACCAATTTAAAATAAAGTGTTAAAAATAGTTAAAATTTCAACGTTTCTATCCCCCCACAAAATTTCTTTGGAGAGAAAATGCACAAAAATTGTGGTTCAATTTGTAGAACGTAGCGTAATAGATATTCAGTAAACATTTTATGTAAAAATATTCAATAGTTCTTGAGACATTGTGCGTGCAATATATATAAAAAAACATTTTGAGATAAAGCGCTTTAAAGATATGGCACTTTTCAATGTTTAGGTTGAATAGCTGATACATTTTCCTTCATAAGTTTCATAATTATTGGAATTTTTTAACGCAGATTGTTTAAATTGTTCAGAAATAACTGGTGAATAATATATATTTTTTTCGAAAAATGGAAATTTTCGAGATTTAACAGTCGTATGTCCCTTTAACAAATGTTACAACTCGGGCTTTATTTCAACACCAGATCTCGAGAAAACTATGAAGTTTACAAGTGTTCTAGTTCAATGGGTTGACAAAAATGGTGACGAAATCGCAATAATTTTCCTTCTGATAAAGTGTTTCGTTGATTGATGTAATAATGTCTCGGCCAACATAAAACATCATTAAATCCTTCCATAAACGTTATTTATCTCAATATTTCTTTTCTATAATAAACTTTTCACATTTACGTGGGTAAAATAATTTGCACGAGAGATTATTTTTGTTCAAAAATGAAAAGTGTAACAAAAATATAAATTATAATATCTCGTTTCAAAATTAAATTCATTCAAATTCCTAAGAGTCTACAAAAGTACTCTAATCAGAATCTGATAACTTAAATATAGTTGATTAATTATGATAAATTTATAAACAATTGTAAAAATTATTGTGAGGAAAAAGTTCAAGAACATGGATCATTTAAAGTTTTCAATATTGTGTTAAATTATTTATAATACACTAAATGTTAGAAGAAAGTGTGTAAGGATATTGACTGATCAAAGAAGCAAGTTCTTTACATCATCATGTTATTTAAAACTTTGATTGCTGAAATGATAAATAAATTAACTGAAAATTATTAAATTAATCTTAACCTCCTCTAGCATATTTAATCGTTGCAAGGTCACCAATTAATATTATATTTGTGTTTGCTAAAAATTTAGTTTCTGATTCATAGTATATTTATGAAATATTTATATTTTATTAAGTCTAATAAATTATGACAATGACGATAAATATTAGATTGTAATAAGTCTAATAATTTATAGAAAATAAATAAATATGAATATGTTTACCAAAACGTTCTTATTCATTGTGTGTTTAATAAAGATTTATATTATATTAAGTCTTGTTTACTGTTAGAAATAAATGTTTATAGATGTTTATCTTTCAAAAAAACATGTTCTTTCTTTACTTAATGTTGCTACACAAAACACTGAATGTTGAAATGGTAAATGCATTAAACTGAAAATGATTAAATTAATCTTCATCTCATCTAGCGTATTTAATTGTTGCATGGTCACCAATTATTCTTGTCTTGGTATTTTACATTCATATTTATCAAGTATTTATTTCATACAATTAGTTTTTTCAACAGAAGGATTTTAATTTAAGGATCTTATAGTGAAGTGTCCGTTTTGCAAAAATTTCAATATTAAACATTTAAAAGGAAGAACGACCTTTACTTTTTCGATACAGCTTATATTAAAAAATTACCAAAAGTTAAACACATTTTTCTTATGAAATTTTTCAAGTCATAAAATTTTGATAGTGATTTTTCGGAAAGCCATAAAACGATTCAGCCGTGATGTTAAGAGAATAAATCCCTGCTGTCATCAGGGATAATTTCTTTGCTTCTAATTGATCCATCTTTGCCATACTATATTTTAGGAAAAGACTATACGGAAAGAAAACTTTCATAGTGAAATTATGAAATTTTTGTTCTTTTATCGGAAATTATTTCACAATGCGTTTATATCCAACCTTTATTTCAAGTTTATTTACATGTGAACATCCCCTTCAGATAACAGTCTAGGCAGCTGATAAGACATATCATGATTTATTATCTGTGAAAGATCAGTATAAAGCTTTGTATCCCCTTATTTTAGCGATTATTTGATCCTATTTTATTGGAAAACCTCACTTTTTATTGCAACAAATCACTGGTTCGGGGTGGTATGGAGTGTAAGACCTTTCTGAGCACCAAGCATATAATAAGGATGTTTACCAACTACTTGAAACTTAAGAGTGAAAAAGCATTAGCTTCGCTATCCATGATAATTATTGTTATTCCATTACAAGTGTACAAATACGTAGGAACACAGAATGTATCAATGAAACAATACTTAATGGTGTGTTAAATTAAATAATAATAAAACAGCAATTCTCAAAAATTCAATGGCATGTTATAAATTATGGCTTATTTTTGTTTGCACTAATATCGACTATTATGAAAGAAGGTTGTATTAATAATCCTTCTGTCACAAAAATTCTACTATAACATCCCATTTGGTTTCGTGATCAGTAATTTGGAAAGTTTTTATCTAAAGCAAAATAATTGTCTTCTGAATTTTTAAAGAATTAAGTCATTCATTTTGCTAACATTATCCCAATATGCACAGATTTCACCCTCAAAGAAGAGAATGGATTACAAGAAAGCTGATAAAAATAGGAATTATCCCTCTCAAGTAAGTTTTACTAACAAGGGGAACACCAGGTACATGGGTCACCGATTTTTTTCAAATTTTGTACATTCATAATAGTGCCTTAGGACAATACAACATACAAGCCACAACTTCTACAACTCAGTAATTTTTGAGAAAATCGATCGAAAACTTTAGCGGATAGAATATTAACCAGTTCGCTGCATGTTTAGACCGAGATGGTGGCAGTCGATTGGGATGAGATGAGGGCCTGGGTACCTGCACACTTAACGCCATTCCCCCCAATTGTAATCCAATTTTCCAGGCGTGCGACGTTTATTTTTACAGACAGGTTAAAAATTTTATAAAGCACCTCCAGAATTCTTCATGCTTCATTGAAAACGAACGAGAAATTGCATCTCGTGAAGATGCAATCAAAATACATTCCATCTTGCATCGCCAATTATCGGCACCGATATTTGCAAAAATGTTGCGTTACGCGTGGTTCGCATGCAAATTGAGTGACGAAAGGGAAATTTTCCACAATGTAAACAATGTTTGCTTTTCAGCTGCAGACCTATACCTTGCATTTGCGGGCAAGTTCGGTTTATTCGGTGCAGTAGATGCAGTTTGAATTTATGTTTTTTGTGTCTGTATCACAAATATCATCCGGAAACTTGTAATGTTTAATGAGGCTTTGAAAAAGTATGTCATGAATATTAGTGTATACCAGTATGTAATTTCTTATTGTTATGCATTTTATTATTAAATATATTAATTACGATTCATATAATGTGATGAATAAAATTATAATAAAAAATAAATTTTGATCTTACAAAAAAATTAGCAGAATTACTAAACGCTGTTTAAAGTTCAATAAAAAAATGTATATAAAGAAATTATTCGTTATAAAATATTTAAATGATAGGAAGAAAAATTTCATTGTGGGACTAGATCCGGCGATCCAGCAATAATTAAGCTCCAACGCTAACCACTCGGCCGCCGTCATCTCCGACGCAGCGTGTAGGGAACTGGTTGATATTCTATCTGCTAAAGTTTTCGATCGATTTTCTCTAAAATCACTGTGTTGTAAAACTTTTGGCTTGCATGTTGTGTATTGTCCTAAGACACTACTACAAATATACAAAATTTGAAAAAAATCGGTGACCCATGTATCTGGTGTTCCACTTGTAAGCGGGTAGAATGCACTGATATTACATCGTCCATTTGTTGTTAATAGCATTAATCCAAGGAATTATTTTAAGCAAAACTATTCTGTGATTTAAATCTATCTTGTATAGAATAAGAAAATTTTTAGTTTGTAGTTTTTTGAAATCAAATTCGACTTTTCAGATTCTTAAGACTTTTCGAACGGAAAAAGAATTCTGTGACTCAAAATTTCGAAAAATAAGGAAATGAAAAAAATGAATGTTTTTGAAATTATTTTTATTCAGATTTTTGGGAAATGCTGAAGGTCAAGATAGTTTCAACTAATTTGACTTATTTATATCGAAGAGTCTAAAAGATAGCGTCAGGACGATTTCGCGACCCCATTTGGGATAACAACCTTTCAATCTAAAATCTCTAGACAATGAAAATACAATATCCATTCATCCCTTTAAGAATGTATTTTCATGGGTATAATACTCAGCAAAATGTTCACAGGATTATGTGCTTTTTCTTCTTCAACTAGTAAATCCTGTATTAAAAATGAATGTTACCAAGAATAACATTTTTTAAGATATGATATTCAAATTCAAACAATACGATGCTTTTGAATAACAGCAAACAAGCTAATTTGACACCCAGAATTTTAACTGAGATACATATATTTCAGATTGTGGCTTTTCTAAATGAGATTTTTATTTGATAAAAGGGTAAAAACTTTATTACACTCCACTGTCAACTTCATGAAGTAGTAGTAAACAGGAATTGTATCGTTTAATACTACTATAAAACTATAGTTGTAGTACAGACGGACAAGCGCCAACGAATGTAATTTCATTTGGTAAGAATTTTTAAGGCAGAAACATTTGAAAGATTTCTTCATCAAATAAAAATGCTAAACTTACATTACAATACATTCTAAACTAATGTATTATTTCGTACTTAACACCACAGCATACCCCCGAACTCAGAGCCAGGGCGGCTCCCTGTCGGTTGGTTGGGTATGCGTGAAACTTTATTAAAAAAAGCCAGAGCAAAAAAAAAATACAATTTCTATAAAAAGATACAAAAAAACATGACATTTAAAACAAAAGAATATAATATTTTTTTAAAGTTCAGTCTTTCAGATCGTTGTGTTGTTGAATTTGAGAGGGTCGTGCCCTGTGTATGGAAGAAGAGAGAATATGAGTACATAGGGTTAGTTGGGTCTGTGGCTAGTTGTTGTCTCCATCTTTTGGAAATAAGAGTGTTTCGTTTTCCGCGATGAAGTGCATGAGTTTTTTTATTTTCGCCCTAGAATTGTTGTTGTTCATGACTCTTTTCCACCAAAGTGGTTCTAGGTCTGCTGACAGTTTTGTTAGGTGGTATGACGTTGTAAACAGGCAACTTGTAGCATAGTGTAAGGGGTTTCCCAGCTTTCCGCAGCCAGAGGAATCGCTGCTTCTGTTGTTGAATCTTTTGAGATATGTTGGAAATGGGCCGTGGCCCATGACGAACATTATTTCCGGCCTTTGCCATGGAGTAGGAGTTGTCTTGACTTTTGGCAAAACGTTATGAACGCTCCTGCCTGTTTCTCCATTGTCCCATTCCTTTTGCCAGCGGATGATGGACTTTTTTTTGTAGCAGACTCTTGATATGGTTTCTTGGTGCTGGGATGAATGTAGGGATTCCCTCCTGTGTTGCCTTCTTGGCTAGTACGTCCGCCGCTTCATTACCGCTGTATCCGATGTGAGCCTTAATCCATCCAAGTTTAATGTTTGTTGATTTAAGTAATATTTCCTGTGTTTGTTGAGCAGTAGGGCTCTTGGTGTCAATTGAAGCAATTGAATGGAGGCTCGACTCGCTGTCTGACCATACCTTTATCTGTTGGTTGGTCTTGCTTGCCCAAAGACAAGCCTCCTGTATAGCAAGAAGCTCTGCTTGGAAGACTGTGTTGAAGGGACTAAGTTGCGCCATCCATTTGTATTTTGTTGTGTCTTCTTCCATGACACAGAAGGCGCTGCCTGTTTTGTCTTCTATCTTTGAACCGTCCGTGAAAATATTGAGACCGGGTACTGGAAGGAATTGCTTTTTCAGAGATATTCTGTCTTCTAGTTGGAAAATTGCTGGGTGGAATTTGGTGGATGTTGTGCCTTCCTCGTAGTTATTGGGGTTGAAGTTGATATTGTTGTAATTAGATGTTTTGCGCAGTCTGGCTGTTCTGACGTGGACCGCTTCCTGTTCTGCTTTGATGTGGAGCGGTAAGATCCCTTCTATAACCTGTAGTGCGGCTGTTGGAGTAGTGGAATATGCCCCTGTGATGTTGAGCAGAAACTTCCTCTGAATTGAATTCAAAAGCCTGGATTGTCTGGCTGATAGTGGATAGGCCCATGCTGCAGCTCCGTGAAGAATCATCCGCTCTGCCACTGTTTTATACAGCCTTCTCCTGAGGTCTTTGTTAAGTCCCCAGTTTGTTCCTGCTATTCTTGTGATTTTTTGGTGGAGGTGAGTTAGTTTAGTTTTCATGTTGATGAGATGATCGGCCCAATTCAGCTTGTTGTCTATTATTACTCCTAGGTATTTAAGGGAGGTAGATCTTTTAATTATTTGATTATCCCATTTTACTCGAGGACCACTTACTAATCTGCTGATGAGTATGGTGGTGGATTTTTCTGTAGATACCTTGAGTTGGTGTTTGTCAGTCCAGTGTTGGAATTTCGTGAGGGCTGCCTGAGCAGTAGCTTTTAGCTTTGCTCCTGTGGGTTCGCTAATGACGAAGATAAAGTCATCAGCGAAGGCTTGTAAATGGACGTTCGGCTGCCATTCTTCGGATATGATCTCATTTGCCACTAGGTTCCAGAACATTGGGCCTGTGCAGGAGCCTTGTGCACATCCCTGCTGTTGTGACCAGCTGACTGGGCCTTGGGCTGTTTGGATGGTAACCTTCCTATCAGTAAGTATATCTTTAAGGGTTTCAATTGTATGAGAGGGGAAGTTGATTTCGTCTAGGCGAATTGAATTATATTGCAGATGGTCAAAAACTCCTTGAATGTCTAGCGAGATGACCATTGTATGCAATTGCTTGTTTTTGGCATCTTGTATTTTTTCAACCAATTGGTGGATGGCGCCGTCAGTGGATCTACCCTCTCGAAAACCGAACTGGTTGTGATGAAGTATGTTTTACTTTTTGAGCGTGTGGTTGAGTCTTCGGAGAAGGATCTGTTCCAGCACTTTGCCTATGGTTGGAAGCAATGTCACCGGTCTGTAGGACTTAATTTTATCTGCTTCTTTGCCGTCCTAGTGGAAAAGGACGATAATTCCCTTTTTCAGTGGTTCTGGGAAACAGTGTAATTGGTAACATTTATTGTAAAAGGTGTGGAGGATTTCAGGGAAGCTATTGTTGACTTCTTTGAGTACGATGTAGTCTATTGCATCGAATCCTGGGGCCTTCTTTGTTGGTGCTTTTTTCAGTATTCTTCTTATCTCGTTTTTTGTAATTTGAGGTTCTTGAATTAGTGGGAAGCAGTTGGGTGGAGTAGCTGGTGAGTAGGATGGAGGGTAGAGTTCCTGAAGTATTTTAAGAGCAAATGATTTTGTGTCTCCACTGCTTGGATTTCCCAATTGCTTAAAGAGCTCCGCTGGAGGATGCTTATTCTTGACCACCGCTTTGTAAGGCCGGCCATATGGGTCTGTTGTTTTGGTGCAGGTGTTCCGGAAAGAATTCCTTTTTGCCTTTTTCGCCTCTCTTTTTAGCTCTGCTTGTTTTTTGGAAAGTTGCAGTTGATATTTCAGTTTATTGTCATCTTCAGACTTGTTAGTTCTTCTCTTTAGGGCTTGTAATTCTTTTTTCTTTATCTGGAGGCTCTGGTTCCACCAGTTGTTGTTTATTTTTAGTTTGAATTTTTTGATCTTGTATGCTTTTCTACATGCTGCGAAGATTGCCTTTTGGAGCTCTTCCGTTGCCTTCGCCAGATGATCTTTGGTGTTACTTTCTTCCATCTGTTGCACTAGCTGCTTTGTTTTTTGTCCTTGGTGTTGTAGCATCCTTCTGTGTCCTCCATAGGCTGTCTTGAATCTCGGGTAGCTGTAGTGTGATTGTGAGAGAAGGGCTTC
Organism: Araneus ventricosus; assembly: GCA_013235015.1. Taxonomy (NCBI): domain Eukaryota; kingdom Metazoa; phylum Arthropoda; class Arachnida; order Araneae; family Araneidae; genus Araneus; species Araneus ventricosus. The sequence continues at coordinate 77,921 of BGPR01006427.1, forward strand.
TATAAGGATATATTTGTGATCGCTATGGGTGTAATCTTCAAGAACTTTCCATGTGCATGGAAGTAATAAAATCAAAGTAAACAGAAGAAATGAAAATGAGCCAAGAAAAAAATATTCCGGTTCTCTGTAATGAAATTTTTAAAATAAATTGTAAAATTTGTTTTTTGGGGGTTCTTTTAGCTTTAATAATAAAAGAAAAGAAAATTTGGACTAAATTAAAGTGCCACCCCTCTAGGTAATATTTTATATGGTCCATAACTTCCCCATTTCCCATATTACATTTATTCAACCGCAAATAAGAATCATTAGATATCGTTCTATCATTGCATAAAAATAACATCAAACTGGGATATTAATCAAGCAAATTTTCTCCATAGTAACTGTTTGCACTTTTGTCATTAAAAGTTTGATAAATTATTTACAAAGAGCATTTGACGTCATTTGTTAAGTAATAATATTTCACAGTAATCACGCCCTTCAAACAAATGTCAACACAAATTTGTTTTAACGTAAATAACTTCTATCCAAGCGTAATATGGAGAATGTGTCTAGAAAATATATGTACGAGATACGAGCGAAATTTGATTTTTTTTAAAGTCATCATGAAAGCTTTTCCAGTTATGCAAAATCTGAATAACTACAGAATTAGCTCTCAAAGACGTTTTGTTTCTGTCAACTGTAATCCCAGGATGCTTTAGTGCCGTTCAGAAATTACGAAATAGCAGAAATAGGTTGGTAGATATTGTTTAGATACAAATGCCCAAAAAGTTTTTATGTAGCTTTAAAACGGGACGTTAATTAACTAAATTACACCGTCTCAGCAGAAGGAGTGAGGTTATCATAGATAATTCAGAGTATTTGTCAGCAGGTATAGAATGATTTCAAAATATACTCAAATTGTGATTTTTAAAAAATTACAAAAATTTGAAACGAAAAATGATCATACTCAAAGGAAAAAACTATAACTACCTAGAATTAGATCATTAACTCGCTTGCTGAGAAAAACCAAACTGTAGTTTAGAATATTACAAAAGAATTATTATTAATTTTAATGCCCAATAATGTTTTAACTCCGTAAAATGTATTAAGAGTAAAACATTTAGGTCATTTAATTCTTCTGTTTAATTTAATTTGTTAATGATAAAGAAACCACTATCAGCTGAATTTTATTGCCACAGTGGCCTGGTGGCAAGGTCTCAGCTTTGGGCCGGAGGTTGCAGGTTAGAAATCCGATTCCACCGCATATCAGTCGTGAATATGTGCCTACTGCACGTTAAATTTGATGAAGTGGGTCAAACGTCCTCCCGCTGGTGTGGTTCGGAAGTTTGAAGAAGGGAGTGTCGGCTCAGGTGATGTCCTTGTCTTCTAACTACAATTCATAATTATGAGGTGCATCCCAAAAAAGACCACGGGTTGCTTCAAAATCGGACGTTAATATAGCTAAAATTCATTTGAGTTTTTGATAAAATCTATCAAAGTTAGAAAATTGCATATGTTTCATTCTGTGCTTATGCTCCGAATAATAATTCAATTTTCTTCTTTCTGTGAAATTTTTATTTAAAGTATAGATTCTGAATCTATGGTGACCAGAATTTTGGTGTGGTGAAAGCTTTGAAACTTTTTGTTAAATATTTTAATACTAATTTCTAAGAACAGAATTTTTCATTCATATTTATAAAAAAATCAAACCAAATATTTCGTTAAAAGGAAAATAATCTTAGCGTCAACATTCTTGCAGTCCCTTCCATGATTAGTGAAAATTATAGACACTTTTCCAATCAAAAGATATCCTGGAATGCCAAATAATCAGTGATTGTATTTTCTGTAAACAGAAATAACTAATTCGTTCTCATTGTCAGTTAATTTGGGATAGGATACACAATTAATAACTGTATTTGTTGATGTATGTTTAATATGCTAGTTTTGTGTAACTAAGCTCATCCTTAAACGACGAGCATTTTCCACTAATTATTTGCATAAACTTGCCTTGGAACATTATCGGGATAATACAAAAATTCAAGTTCTTTCTCTCTCTCTTGCTTTCATCTGTAATACCCTGGCTTTCTTTAAACACTCATGTTTAGCTTTAAAAAAATTTTACAAAATCATTTTTTTCAAGAATAGTTCTTCTTTTGACTCATTTATCTTTTGATGACAGAACGTCGCACCAGAGAGACTGTAAATAATTAATATTCTCAAATCTACGATCTCTCTTATGAGCCGTTCTGTTATCAAAAGATAAATAAATAAACAAAAATTATGCATTTGTTTTAAATATATCATTGTACAAACCATAAGTGAAATAGTTAGATACTTTGATTGCATATTTAAATAGAGAACTTACCATTTGCCAGCAAATAATTAGTGCAATTAAAGGCAACAATGCAATTTTAAAACGTGTTAAGAACTATTCTGAATATTTCTAAAGTAGCAGAAGAGAGTATTAACTTATATATTAATAGACGCTTAATTATATATTAATAGAAGAGAACTAAATATTAAGTTCCCGTCTGTGTTTCGTTGCGTTACGATTTTGCTTCATCTCCATTATCTTACTCCAACTTACTTTTAAAACATATTGATCGTATTTAAAACTAAATACATATTATTTTTAAGGACACACTGAACACACTTTTCTTTCTCTTTTAATGATTGTCATTAGGATTACTTCTG